>JXXA01005183.1:0-10667 GCA_000956255.1 Anopheles punctulatus | reverse complement strand
AATCCTGTAACCTGGCCTTTTTAGCTGGTAAATACAAATTTAGGTTCGGTTCACTAACTTATGAACGTAAAAACATAAAACCACTGTCGGTTGCTAACCATACAATATAACATCAATCGATTATGGCATGTTATCACCAACTACCTCCCAAAGTCAGGCGTTAAGTTCTGTTGTAATTTGGCTTGGTTTCTTTTTTTCCCCATACAATCCAACCTCCGGCAATATACAACAGTTTATGTTCCTCAGAGTTCAGCCTGATTTAGCCCGGAGCAGCAGTAATTACATCTTCTCCGCCAACTTCACATCACACAACGCCACACCAACCACCCAACGGGTCACTTGGGCGGTTGGTGACAAATGGGTGTGAATTTGTGATAAATTGCAGCCATACATTATTTTCACAACTTACCGTATCGGGCCGAAAAGCAAGCTACCAGCCAGGGGTTCTATTTTTTTCTTCCCATCCTCCCCCCTCCTCCAACACTCCTTTCACTAGCAGCATATACCTCAAGGCGGGAAGACGGCAGAAAGGCCGAAAAAGCTTTTCGGTCCTAATTCTCTCTTTATCAGCCTGTTCCGGTCGATGCTTTCGGTAGTCGGGCTCGGGAAGGGTAACCTCGGGTGTCATGCAAGGGTGGGCGAAGCAAAGCTCAAAAACTGTCCACCACCAACAACCCCGAAGTACGTTTCGCACGTACCCGGGGCATAAACCCTCCCGTACGGACGACGCACCGAAAAAAAAACACAATGGAGATGCGGTGCGGTCATTTCGAATCACGACATAAGAATGGAGTTTCCCACTCCACCGTGTGGGAGTCCTTCTGCGCCGCTTTCACCGTACATTATCGTCTTAAGTTTGCCTGCTGGTTGACGGTAATGGGACACCCGGACATGATCAGCCGACTCGGTCGAGCTGGCACGGCTCGACGGTCAGCTTTCGGTGGTAAGTTAGCCGTGGCATGTTTATTGCCTCACCCCGAGCTGCCTGTTGGCGCTTCTGTGAGGGAATGGCTTCGTGCCCAAAATGGGTTGGTGAATATGATATTCCTGCTGCTGAATGCAATGGTCAGCATCGCATAGGAATGCCCATAGGAAACCAATTGGACGCAAAGTGATACCGAACTGGCGATGGATAATGTAGCCGAGGTGGAGGAAGCCATCACGAGCCCAAAATCGCTCGCATGTTTGCTGGCTCGAGCGAGTGCATAAATTAGGGCTACGAATGTTCTAGTTGTTGTAATACCAAATATTCTCATGTTTGGACATCCGCTTCTCTGTTTGTGGTTTAATTTTGACAAAGCCGATTGGATGATCTTACCTGAAATGAAATAAGAGCATTTAAATTAATCATTAAAATTTGGCTGAAAATAGCATTTCATACAATTATTATAACTAACCACAACTTATTTTTAGTTCAAACCTAACAAACGCTAATCTCCGCTCGTGTTTGCATGATCGTGAGGCAGAAAAACGCACTCGCCCGAAGAATATTTTGATGTAGTGATTTAGCGCACGAGTGACGATACTATTCATCGTAAAAGCAATCAAACACACGCACAAAACACCCACAAAAATAAAGATTATCTATGCTCATTTTCCCACCCGTATGCGACGCAGCAGTTATAAATCTCTCCGATGGATTGGAACCAATCTTACCGTAGCCGCTGATCCTACCATGCTGATATGTGCACTATTTAATGCACAGAATAAAACCATCAATCTTACATCTGCTATTTTGTATTGCAACATTTACAACGCTGTTCGATATGTGCTCCTTCTTTCGCTTTCGTCCACTGGAACACGTGCAAGAAATGATGGGCGAGTATGATTTATTCTTCCCGGCTGACCAATTCCATCGCCCCCAAGCTGCCCATCAATCGCATCGTGCCTTTCCGATGCTGGACAAGCGGGCGTAACAATTTTATTGGCTGATGAGAACTACGAGAAAAGCCTGAAGAAATCGATCAGCTTTTGTGTCGGTTCCATTAGGATCAGGTAGAAATGCCTAGCTTTGCGTGATGCATCAATATCAAATCAATCCTGGCACTTGGGCATCTTTGTGCTGGCCGTGCTGTGTGGTGGTAACATTTGAAATGATTTTATACAGTGTTTTATATGGCTTCAAAGTAGGTTTGCAATTTAACATCACGATCTAATTTACTGCGATTTAGCAAAGGGTCTTTTGGAGGCTTATTATGAATTAATTTAAAGTCGATCTATTAAATTTGGCATTTTTTTAAATAAATGCCTTAAAAAATATTAACACAGCCGTAATTGTGAAAACTGTTTTTAAGCAGAGTAGAAGCTAACTTTTTTTTAATTCTCCAAGCATATCTTCAACTCTCCAAGCTTAGCAATAAAAAAGTCAAGTATTATTTGACATATATTATTACATCCTCCTGCGTGTCTTTCTGCGAATTTCGAATATTTGTTATCAAACCACGTTAAATAGTTCATATTTAATCCTTAAAACTTATTTAAGGAAAAGCATAATTTTTTACGTTAATACTGCTTAGAAATCGTATATTGACCTGGAAAAACGGTGTGATAGATTATTGATTTTTTAAAACCAAAAATGATTTGTTATTTTCCCTCCTATATACCACCAATACCTGATCTAAATTTGTCTACTTCTACCCAAGCTGTTAATCTAGGTCCAAGATCATTAAAAGGACACACTCACACACACACAAGCGCATCACACGCTTCCGTATCCTCCAGCCATGTGTCTGATTATACTAAATCTGCCGTGGGTAGAATACTGTTGGTCTCCAACTCATTTCCGGTAACCGATACGCTACCTTTCCTTCCCTGGCCCTGTTTAACGAGTCACTAATAGCCTGGCCGACATTTCACGCGACTATGCGCGACCGTGAAGTAACGGCAGTGAAAGAGTAAATGGGTAAAAGTTAAAGATTGTCGCACCTTTTTGTATCCCATCACGAACTACTTATCCCAAGCGGTTTATCAGCGAGTTGTATCTCGTTCGAGCGGTTGGAAAACTTTTACTTGCCTTTCCGTCGGCTCGCGTAACGCCTTTCGGTATTCCAGTCTGCTTCTTTCAATCTGCCGGTATCCACTACAACGCAGCTTTAACGGACGGAGAGAGCATGGACGATACTTTCAGCGTTGTTACCCTTAAGGGAAAGGTAAACAATCAATATTTAAGCACAGCCTTGCCGTAGGCATCTGCTCTAGCACGAGTTTACCCAACAAAAAATAAAACGAAGGGGGGGATCCATATGGGCCAACGATTGCTCTCGCAAACGTGGAGCCTCAGGAGAATGGGCTTGCCCACCAATCCATCCACTAAGCCAGTTTGTGAGGCGAGTCAAAAGATTTCCAAACTTTCCAACTTCCGTCCCACTTATCAGGCGGGAATCAGTTTGGGGCTTTCGCTTGTTTTTCACGGCTCACTGAGGCTTCCGAACTTGATTTGAGTGGGTTTTGCTGCGGCAACTACAGGCAAAGTCCCGATGATGATCTTTGCACAATTTTCGCTCCACTCGTCCGACCCATCCACCGATCTGTCGGACGTGCGTGCATTTCATGGTGACTTAGGCTGGCACAAACTTGTAACCTTTTGTCAGCTTCAGTTTGTTCGACTACGTTCCTTAAGTCACGCTGATGGACGACGAGCCCCCGGAGAAAATCCGAACCAGAAAACCTCCGCTCATGTCGATCGAGAAGGCCCAACGGGGATGTTTAGTTGCTTTGGCGTGCCCAGAGTGAGAAATTGTGTCACAAAGCTCCGACCAAACGATGTTTCGCTGTGTCGCAGCATCAGCTTTCAGTTTGTCGAGTGACGTCTATTCGGTGAGCGTGAGTAACACCTTCCTATTCGTCTTGGATGATGCAACTGTAAGCCAAACTTTGCCCTTGGGAGAAAGGTAAATGGAGCGAAACTATTTACAGAGTGGCAATCAATGAATCCCTCAGCATCGATTGATATCGTTTGTCAAAATCAAGAGGTAATAAAACCTCTCTCGAGAAAGTTTCGAGAAAATATACGGACTTTAGTCAAGTTTTACTGAATGGACAGTTGTACACGTGAAATTTGATCATGGTTGTGATGATACAATCAACATAATATGTAAAAGAACAGAATTCTAAGTAAAAAAAAACATCAGTAACAAATCTTCATTGTTTTTTCCTTAATTTTCTTAAAAAACCATGTAGTGTTTGCTTATAATAAAATCTCAATGAGAACTTCAAGCTAAGTTCTCTCAAAACCTTAATATGATTCAATGAAACGATGCCATATCCTAAACCTTTTTGTAAGAAATTAATTTTGTTGTTTAAGTTTTCCATTTGTTGTTAACTTAATATGTTTACAAAAATCAAACGATTGTAAACTCGGTAGCCTACAAATCCGTTTATGTTTAAGCATGAACAGCAATTATGTGCTTCAGCCATCCCTCAGCACCACACACAAAACAACCTAAAATTCCTCGTCAATCCGTCCTCTTCACCGAGATTGATGAGAAAGACTCCATCGTTTGCATGTGTGCGTGTTTCTGCTGAAGCATCAGCATCCGCGCACCTAGCTCAACTTCCAACGCAAGTTACATATACCACCCCAAGGTAGCTTCTCCAATCGACCGCACGGTACCCGGGGTGGGTGGATCCGGTTGCGGTGGGTGTTGTTGAAAAGTGCTGCCACTTTCAACAGACACTCGATGAATAACAACACCGACGCGATGGGGAGGGAAGGATTTAAAACTTTCCCTTTAACCGGCGGTACTGAAAAGATGTCCTGCGGAAAGGATTTTCGTGCGAGTTTAGTAAAATGAGATAATAATTATGCGGATTCACACATAATTTGTTTGTACGAAGCGTAAGCCACTCATGCACAAACGGTGCTCTTTTCTCCTCGGTTGGTTTGAAATTGGTGGAAATTGTTTGGAACCATGACTAGCTGGGAAAACAAATCAAGAGAGGATATTCATGTAATATGACATGGATTTGATGCAACTAAAACGAACCGTTTCAGGAAAGAACCTAAATTCAATAATTTTTTACATCACATTGGATGCCAGTGGTGTGTTTCAAAGCTGAAATTCATAAAGTTATCCATTTGCTTATGTAGAGTTATCGATTTGTTCAATGTCTTGACGTTACTGTAATCGATACGATAAATTTGGATACGCTGGATATTACGATATTGAGTCATGTTTCGCTGCTCGGAGCGTTTTCCCAATGTGTTTCACAGACGACAGAGTTTTTCGCCCTTCGGTCGTGGAACACTTTCCTACAATCGCTCCATCGCCGCTATCCAATCGTACGCTCTTTAGCTGCTTTAACAGCCTTCACCGAAGTCGGAAACATTCCGGGGATTTGCATGCACTTGAGCACTGAAATGTGACGGAATCGATTCACATTACAAACGATACGCTTGAATGTTGAAACTATTGCCTGCCGCAACGTTTGCCTCGGATCGATTTCCTTCCGCTACTGAAGGGCTGTATTTGATTTGTGAAATGGTTCGCTTACGCCATAAGCCCGATTCAGGCGAAACCTCTCCCAGCGTTTTACTCGTGGATGATGTGTTACAGTGAGATGAAGATTTCAAACGTATAATACACCTTCGACTTTGCACCGTGGCACTCCGTCTGCAAACGATGGATGAAGGAAGTTTTGATCGGTTTCAATGGCGCTGCGAACTTTGCGATGCAAGGAAAATTACAAAAAAAAAAATCATGAAAGATGTAAATTCAGCCACGCTACCAGAAAACTTTAACACCACCCCGTTCTTACCAATCCGCTAATAGCTGGGCTGGCACAGCGAATTTCAAACCGCGCCAAAGTTTGGCAAGTTTTGTCCATCCATCACTATTATAGGAGGCGTGGATAGGGAGCGTATCAACCCATTGAAGAAGATTGATGTAGAGCGAAGCAGTTGAGCGGTAGATTTTTCATACTTTAGAATAAGACAAACACAAAATCGTACGCCAAGGATGAAGGGAACGATGACGGCGCTGCACAGAAAAAAGGATTGCTCAGTATCTCGTTATTCGATGATAAATTGACAAAACACGGTGCGATTGAGCGTTCGGTGTAAAATGATCTTTTAATTTTGGTATTAAAATAACGGTTTCTTATACCGGAAAGGACGCCTACAGCCTTTCATGTCTTGTTTGATTTCACACAAATAGAAGAGTACTAGCTAGCGCTTGGAGGGGACGCCCAAACTCGTTAATCTTAAGATGAATAATGTCACGACACAAAAGAATATTCACGATCACGGTGCACAATTGATGATCATTAAAAATCCCATCTATAGTTTAGAATTTCATTTTATAAGCGCCGAGTCCTTATGTGGCAGGAACTTCCTTCACCGCGGGTTTTCTAAGCTGTTTACAGATCATTTTTGTGCCTCAACATTGTTCGCTAAAGCATTATTTCTGCGTTGAATTCCGACCATGTTTTCTTCTGCTAGAAAATAATCACAAACAACAGAGCAGACAAACAGCACCAACATCAAAAAGCCTTTTGTTTGCGGCCTGTGTTCCTAAGGGCTACCTCGGATCGTGTTACCCGTCGTCATCAAACACCGTACAAACTCCCACGTGCGCAACCGTTGCGCGTTGCATAACCGGGAGGGCGTCGAGCGAGGGTTTACACATCCCGTACCAAACACACCGGTAAGGTAATTGGTTTGTTTCGGTATGTACAGCTTGACACCTGTCCAATGTCAACTAGCCTTTCTCGCACCCCTTTTGCCGCAACCGAATCCAGCCGCCTAGCAACGGCCGACGGCTGCTCCTGCAGGCGCACGATCGAGACCCATGTCAGCCCGTCGTTTCATTCCCGTGGACAGCTCGATTCGCTACTCGAGACACACTCGGCACCTGAGCATCCCGAAAGAGAGCTATAGGTTGTGTGTGTTTTTTTTTAACTACCGTTCTTCGCAACGCGATGCAACAATCTGGAGCACCTTGGATCAATGAGGTGTCTGGGTATGACAGGGTGCGAAATACGAACTGATGACCCTCTGAGTGTGTTGAGAGGTGTTGAAAAGGTTAGTCAGCAGAGAGCAGTAGAGCGCTGGGAAGACATTACAGGAGGAGGGAATAATGAAGTCGGTCACAATTATTGTGCAAGCTTTTAAAGAGGAGAGAATAGCATGTTTTTAAGCAAAGCGCAAATTATGCTCATGTTTACATTGCCTTAACAGCAAAAATATAATCAGCATTGTCTTCGGATGAAACAAGACGCTCACTTTTATCAAGATACTACAAACAATCCTCGTAAAGCAGTTTGTGAAGTTGTAATTGCCAAATAAATAGTTTTCAAACGTGTTCCTCCTTCTATTGTATAAAGAAAATTTCACGAAAAGCCAGATCTGTCCGCAAAGATTGCCGCTGCGTTTTTTTTTATCTATCTACTCCAATAAAAGCAAATGAAAATAACATGTGTACGTGTATACGTGGCAGCATTACGAAGAAAGAAAGCCAGCATTAATCTTTCCTTTGAATCATTAGCTTCGAGGCAGAACCGAGATAATGCACGTGTCATTCCCTACGCAAACATTATCCCTATGGCTCTGGGCCCTCCGTTTTCCTTCGCTCAGCCCACCTACGGGACGGTTCCGAAAATGTGTACTTGCTTTCATCGCATCCCTTTCGGCACCGGACGGACGTTCCGGGAGCCCCGAACAGCAACACCTTCGCTACCGCCGGTACAAACACTGCTCCTCCGCGGGCGTTCGTTTTTCATCTTCATCTACCACTACCAAAGCCGCTCGTGTTTCACACAAATCAACTGGTTCAGCCAAGCGTACAAGTCGACAAAAGCCGCCCATATTGCTAGCGTGGGTGAAAGAAATGCAGCAGCAAAAAAAAAAAGGAACCTTTGCTTCGTTCGGTATCGCCCTGGGCCCTGGGTATCCTACCTGCCGGTTCCTCTCGCTCCTGGTCCATTTACACCGGAAGGTAAATGACTGCCATTGTCTAAATTGATCCGATTATTACCGGGTGGAGTCTATTTTCCTTCCAAGCGGCTGGAGCGATGTGGGAGATGAGCGGAGTAAAGTAAAAAAAAAAAAATAAAACCATTCCCAAAAAACCTTGCATTCTCAACCGACCCACACGCGCGACACAACGGCAGAAAGACAAACATGAACCACTCTTATCCGCTTCTGGTTATCACTAGAGTTTGCTGAGGTGCTCACGCACACACCGACACGCGTCCAGAGTAAAAAGGATCGCCAAGCACCGGGACCTCACGTCGCATATATTCATCTCAATTTTTCCTCCATTTCCTCACCGGCGCCGCACCCGTACCCGTACGCTAACCTTGCTTTCCTTTTTCCTTTCGTTTCCACCGACGAGCGATCAAACAAATGCCCAAACGTTTGCTGTGACTTTCGCACCTTTTCCATTGCCGAACCTCTGAGGAATTGCTCAAAGCCGGATGATGAAGTTACCAGCGCGGCTGTAAGGATTCGCTCAAAATACGGTCCGGGTGAGCGATGAAGGCTTTCAATTGGAAAACCGTCGCCTTCAAAGCGCTCGTCACCGTGGCAGTGCGGCACGCCAGGGGTAGTCAACGAGGAGGAAGTCATTTTTTTTTTAAGGACACGTATGCATACACGTACCTGTGTTTGTGTTTGTGCGCAGAGAAAAGTGAAAGAAGAAGAAAGGGAACGCCCTGCTAAACGATCAAAATTCATTCAACGCGTTACCAACGTGACCGAATGGGACGGGCGGGGAGGGGGAGGGGAGGGAAATCGCCCGAAAATGGTTCGGCCGAATTTATGAACATTGATGTGGAACCATTAACACATACACTCGCACAGAATCACACGATCATGCGGTATGGGTGAATGTGTGTATGTGTTTGTTAGAGCCCATTGGCACGTATCGCTGGAGCAGGAACTGGAAAACGCATTGAAAATTCAACCTTTCCAGCCAGAGACTGCGGCGCACGTTGCTCCACTCCGTCACCATCCAAACGCCACCAGAAGGGAGAATAGAAGGGTCACAAACGATAATGCCAAGGTTGCTTGGGCATTAGAGCAAAAAAAAAAAGAAAACCGAAAACCGTTCCCGTATACCTTTCACCTAGCATGGACCTCAGGTAGAGTGAAAAATGGTAATGATGATGGCGATTGTACTGCTGATGATCGAGTTTTATTTGGATGTTTGATAAGATCCGGAAGCGCATGGTTAGCAAGCAGATGGACATTTGGGCAAAAGGTCCGTTGCCGCGGTGGGAAGGATGCAGGATGGTAGTTAAGGTGGCGCACACTTCTTGCGAGTAACTTTTGAAAAGCCCATTCCAAATGAATTGAGTTCCTCTGTTATTTGTATAGGACGCAGTTTTCCCACTTCGGATTCAGTTGGTCGTTATTGTGGTTCGAATGGGGCAACATTCCAGCAGCATGGGAGAACCGGAGGATAGAAGAAGCGGTGGAAGTGGATTAAGATTGTCCGGAATGCCAATTTAGTTCAGGTTTCGAAAGGGCGAGCTGTGCAAACAACATCCTCTGGTACGGCATCTACTTTCTTGCGAAGAAGGTGTAGGTAATAGAAAATACATATTTGTAAAATCGTGTATTATGTTTTCGTAGAACGCATCCTGCAAACGATGGTTTTAAAGAGAATTTAACGTAACTTTTTTTTGATTCGATGAAAATCTTCAACTTATTGTTTTTAAAGGTTATCAATTATTGTATTTTTCTTATTATACGCTCGTGTGTGAAATAGTGATACTAGAGGATAATATGTTTATATTTTACAATAACACATTGTATAAAAGAAGCTGGATTGAAGTAAATCCTGCTTCCATATCAAGCCTTTGATTAAAATACAATCGTTTCCGAAGGAATTAATACTCAATCCAAACCACACCAATCGAAGCAGAAAAGCGTAGGCAATACTAATGAGTCATCTTAACGATTAATCCAACCAAAACTAAGTGTACAAATGGAGCACGGTGCGATTCCGGCGTTGCGGTCAATTTCATTTGGAATCTAGTTCGGTTTCACACTTTGCTTGAAGGATTTAAGTTTTGCCTCATGTGTCGAGCCCCAAAAATTCCTTTGGTGATACATAAAAAAAAACATCCAAACAAGCTAACGATTAAACTACCTCTTCGGAACTGAGCAGCACGGAAAGCAGCGAACTTTTCGAATCATCCAGCAACCCTTAAATGGGGTGCCATATTTCAATCGCAAAAGTTTGTCGTTTCCAATAATGGATGTCCTTTTTCTGGCGCCCGGAGAATCGAAAGGGTTGACTTACTTTCCGGCAGCAATCTGGGTTGGCGGCCTGCAGGGCGAAACTTAATTAAGGTCAGGATAACGCCGGCGAGCGGGGAAGGAAGTCCCGGTCCGAGGGAACGCTGTGCGATGAAATGTCAGTTCGTGCAAACTTTTCTCTCACTTGACCGTTGGTCCCTTTTATTGAAAGGCACATTTAATTGGAGTTGATGAACGATCATTTTACTGCTGTAATAGGATGCAATGGGGTCAAGTTTTCCTTCCCAGCTGAAGAATCCATTTCAATAAATACCTTTTTCAGCATGCGGTCTTGCAGGTGTCTGTGATAGGAGTATCAAACCGTGTGTGTGTTTGTATTTTCTTTTCTTATGAGCTTAACGATGTGTACCGATTCTCTAAATCGAGCGATTAAATCGAGCGACTGGCAAAATGCAGCTTTTTT
>JXXA01005182.1:0-10087 GCA_000956255.1 Anopheles punctulatus | reverse complement strand
TGCGGCCTGGCAGCTTTATTTGAGCGAAGGGAGAAGAGACAGCTTCAACACGTCACCCACCGGTGGCAAACTGTTGCGCCCGCCGTTCGTGCCGACGTGGGCAGTAATTAAAACGTTTGCGATTGCTGGTGAAGCTTTTAGGGCGGGTGGTTGTTTGGCAAAACTTTTTCCTTCACCCGCGATCATCCCCAAAGCCGGACCGTTTTGTTTTTTTGGTCACTAGCTTCGAACACGCTTCGATGAGTGGGGTAGAAAACTGGAAATGGAGCTCCAGCCCGATACGATCTGCACCATAAATCATGCACTAGGAGAGCATTAAAACACGAAACTGATGACCACTTGACGAAAATTTATCGGCAAACCTGGACGAGCGGGCAAACGGCCGGCCGCGTGATGAAAGATGCGTTAAGATTCGTCTTTGCCGCCAGTCCGTGCGGCGGAAAACGGACAGGTTTCTTCTTTCCCATGTCAACGCAAAACCAACCGTGCGGGATTCTGTAGATCCTATCGTAGCGGATCAATTTTTAGGGGAACACGTTTCGGGGAGGACAAATAAGGAAAAGTCTTGCACTTCAATCCGCTCGAAACGCCGGTTTTGATGATGGTGTCTGTCGCAGTCGTCGCGATTAGAAGCGAGCCAGATGACGACATCCATTTCCGGTTGCTCGGTTGAATCAGGTTATGGGGAAATCATCATCATCGTCAACTTCACCCCGAGCCACCGCTCCCTCCCTTCCCCTGGTACGAAATGGGAAACCGATGATCGTGATCGATACTTTGCGGAGGTGGTTCGGGGTTTACAGCACGCTACGGATGGGTTTGACAAACGATCGACCCATTTAGGGCAAGCAATCGAGATGATGGTGGTGGCTTTTGGCTGAGTGAGGTTTTGCCGAGGGTGCTATCTCTGCTAGCTCCGGGGAGTTTTTTGAGCGGAAGGATTTGAATACATTGAGATATTTTGCATTCGGATGTCCAGATTTAAATAGCTTAGGAAATTAGGAAATTAGAAAAAGAATAACAATTAACGGGGATAAATAAGAAAGCAATTGTAAATAACGTAATTATTTTTTTTAATTTCAAAAATCATTTAAAACTATTTACGCTTCTTTCATTTTTTTACGGACAATTTAACATAAGTTTACATAAGAAGTATACTTCAAATTAAATTTTGGAAATCAAAGTCGTTGTTTAATCATTTCAATAGTTATATCGCTCAAAGCAAATAAAATAAAGGAATAAAAACTAAAAGGAATAAAAACATACAAAAAATATAAAAATCTTAAACCATTATTAACTATTCTTTTCAGTTGTTCTATAAATCGCAATAAAATAAGTGGTCCTATAGTTGGAACTGTACAAGCTAATCTCTGCATTAAAAACCGCAATAAAAGCAAGCAATTGTGATCTCTCTCCCTACTCCCTACTAAGCCTCCTCCTATGCATGAGTGTGTTTTTATGGGCGCAAAAAACGTTAGCCATCGAAACGTGAAACCGTCGTCGTCGTATTCGCTCGATGTGGAATTTGAATATTTCATTCAAACGGCAATAAAGCCGGTGCAGCTAGATCGCTGACTAGCATGAGCCCAAGCACGGTACAGGACTGTCGCCATTTGTCGCCATGTCGTTTCCGTATCCACCTCATACCGTACCGAGTCGTACTGATCGACGATTTGATACTGATGAATGAATATTTTTCATGAATGAACAGTATCGCACCTTCGCTACGTGGTGCCGTCGAGTAGAGTGTCCCCACCGGCGCGTGTAGGTGGTCTAACGATGCACCTCGCTTCACGGAACTGTGCCCGGAAATGTGCCTCCACGGCGAAGGGATGCAGAGGAGTGGTGCAGCATGAGGTGATTTAATAAATTATACAACGGTACGGCTAGTAATCGAACGAGAAGAAACCTCATTTGGACGGACGGATTTGTCTAGTGGTCGGTCTGTAGTGAGCTTTTTTCTCTCTCTCTCTCTCTCTCTCTCTCTCTTTATATGTAACACACTTCAGCTTGTAGGGTTTTTTGAGCCGTACGTGGGTGCTGAACGGGCTCTAGCAAAGGGTTCTGCAATAAGAAGTTGCTGCTCGATCAGAGTGACCTGAATTTCCGTCCTGCTGACGGACACGGCTTCCAATCCGCTTTCGAGAGGTTAAGCCTGCTGCCTAATGGAGGCTTCGCTGGCTCGAAGGTAAACGAGACGCTTGCACACCGATATATGCAGATTTGACCAGCCCGAGACAGGGGCGCACACACTTTTATCCGGTCGTAGTATCTGGTGGCTCCTGGTGGACACTACCGCAGCACGAGCAATCGACCGTGCTTCATTCATGCTGCGCCGTACGGGCCGAGAAGGCCCGGACGGGGTCACCGGTACCGATCGGAGATGCAAATGAGGCTGTAGCCGTCGTCCCAGCTTTGACCAGTGTGGCATATTCGATTTCATTCATGGCTCGCGATGGCTAGCCGATGGTGGACTGGTGAGTGATAGCCGTCCGAAAGGGCGGCCGTTACGCAAGCCGTTACGGCTGATGTTGCGTGTGATGAGGTTTCATTCATAAAATCGTGGCGCGTCTCGATTGCGTGTGGGTGGTGCGTAAAGGGTTTTACGCTTCAATGGGACGCCTACAGAGCCCCCGGTTTTGGGGTACGGCGCCAGGAAGGGCTTGTTTTTTATGGAAGGGAGCCCACCTGACTTGACGCTTGGACTTGATCAATGAACGTGACACACGTGTATTGAGCGCACAAACCGAACCGACCGCACCAAAACAACAGCCAGTGTCCTTGGCGACCCACCTACGCCTAATTTTCCACGCCCCGTAAACATATCACGTTCAAGCTCGGGTTTGTCGCTTTTAACAGCGACAGCGAAAAGCCACTGCTGGCAATTTATTAATGAGCGGCTTAGCATCGATTTCGACGGAACACGACGACGGTCGGATGGAAGCACCCATGCACTTGGCACGTACTTGCACGTAGCTTGCTGATTCGTGGGAGGGAGTTGGGGGGTTGGGGGAGAAGCTTTCAAAGAACTGGTTCTGTCACCTCGCATATGGTAGCAATCGTAGCCCCTCGCGCCAATCGGATTGAGCAATCGAATAATAAATCTTCGCCTAAGCGTGTTGCAAGCATCAGCCGAATGGAACCGCTGGTCGAGCTGGTGCTGCCGCGAGACCTTCATTTGTCATCCGCTGCAGTGCGGAAGGGTTCGTTGTCTTGGTTGAGGCGCTGGTGAGCGCTTAAAACGCAAATCACGGCACGACCAGCGTAAGCTGCTCTAATTGAGCGGCTAACTAATCCAATCGATAATGTTGATAAGGCAAGATTCGTAATTGATTTGACGTATTTATCAGCTTTTCCTAACTGAGGACGCAGGCTTTGAGATGCTTAGCGAGATAGTGCATGGGACTTATCGCCGCTAGCTTTCGAAAGCGATTTATGTACGCCGTTAGCGAGTTTTTCTTTGTGCAACTCATTTTAATTATTCTTTTCTCCACTCTAGCATCAGCGCAAAAGGAACGGATCTACTTTCCGTCACGTTCCGAGCAAGAGTGGAAGCAAATTCATTAAGCGTACATATAATCCTCCACATCCTTCGGAGTGCAGGATACGAAATTGTACGTCATTTAAATTCTGCCACCCTCATTATGTTCAACCCGATCGCTCCACCGTGCACCAATTAGGAATGTAAATTAATACTTTAGTAAATTCGGTTTTGCCAACAAACACACGGTCCCACTGGGCGAGCTGTCGCGTTATTATGTCCCAGTTTGGGGACCCCGGCTGTTCGGCAATGGAGCGCGATGAAAGAGGACAAACTTTCGTTCCACGTGCCTGTTTTGCTAAAAGTGGTCTATTGGGTTGTTGTTGCCGTTCGTGTTTTGTGTTTTACTGCCATCTTTATGGCAGAGAATATTTTCGCCATAATATCATGCCCGGTTCGCGGCCATCTTCCAGCCGGGCTCGACCACGCCATTGCCGCGCTTCGTAATGCGGTGTGGTAATTTTCGGAAAGAAGTTTTTAACCGCTGCCGAAAATGGTCCGGATGATCCAACGATCCGCGAGCCGTTTTTGGACGGAACCACTTTTTTTTTCCTTCCCTCGGGGCCACAACAACAGTTGATGAAGTTTGCGCGGGCGGATGATGCTTTTCGCGTGCGCGCGCGCGCGCGTACTTCCCGGGACCGAAATCCGGTGGCGGTGGCGTCGACGTGGCACGCGTGTGCGTTCCATGGTGTGGCGGCCATTTGCTTTTTTGGCGAGCTTTTTAAAAAAGATGGCCACTGTGCTTCGTTTGGCTTGCAACCACTAGATATGGGAAAATTAAACGCACCATTTTCAATCGCTTCATCAATGGATCACCGTTGTTTCCTTTCCCTAGGACGTTAGCGTACAACTACCGAGTGGAGACGGCGCGTGGCGCAACAACACTGCCGTCCTGTCCCTTTTAAACAATCGATGTTTCCCTTCCTACGCACGGTTGTTGTTCCGCGCCCGTTCGACCTCGCGCACGGGGTCCCAGGAGTTATTGGGCCATCTGGGAAGGGTTGTGCGTTTCAGTTTTCTTAGTTTCAGCCCGCTTTGTGCAGCGAGTGACGGTGAATGACAAATCCCACGCGTTTCCGGTCGGTACCGAATCATTCGGATTTCAAAGATCACCCGCTAGTAGCGAGTAGAGGCGCCAGTTTTTTTTACGTAATGTTGGGACACGTCTTTGGCGGCAACCGATTTCGTGTTGCAGTTTCAAACATATCGGTTTTTTATGAGCAAACTCATTGATTAGGAAATGAACGGACCAATACAAGTAAGCTAATTTGAAGAATTTCACAACTCATGTAAATTGTATTCAATACTATTATGAATATAAATTCCATATAGTTTGGTAGGTGCATACATAATTCAAGACCTTTAACTTAAGTCAAATTAAAATACTTTTTATAACCATGTTGAATCTTTCCTAGAAATAAATAAACTAAAAATATGCTGATAAATACAATATTATTTAACGGATAACGTTATAAAACGATAAAAAGTTTTGAAGTTACGGAAAATAATTTGCAAAAACCATCCTGCTTGTCACGACAAGAGCACCATTGTTTGGTAAGAAAGTTTTTAAAATTAATTACAGAAGAATAAAACACATGATTTAATTATGTTGAATGTAAAAATAAAACATATTTTAATACATGAGTCTTTTTTCAAGAAAAAAACCTTTTTTCAAGCGATGAATTCGTATTGTAAAAATAAGCATACATACCGTAAATATGAAATTAAAGCTATTTACTCAAATGTCAAACGAGTTCATTGTATGTAATACAAATAGTATATTTTAATTTTAAAATTTGTTTTAGAATAGTACACTACTTAAACAACATGAATAATGATTCACTCTAAATTAGCAAAAGCACATGTACAGCTTTAGTAACAGCATCCTGAGATGCTTGTGTTTTTATGCAATTTATAATAAACAAACAGCTGTAATTATTACGCTCAACATGACGTTGAAACTAAATCGCTCGCAGGAAAGGAAAACATTCCGTAGAAAGTTAACTATCACCATTTATCGCACTTTTTGATACGTATAAAGTGAATCCAATATGCACATATCGAATTGCACAGCTTGGAATCGTCTCGCGGGTCCGTCGGGTTTGACACAGTTCGTTCTTTGCGAGCGTGTGACCATACGTTGCACGAAAGGCCTCGACGCTTTGTGTTGCATTCGAGTCGCGGGGATGCAAAAAAGCAAAAAGAAAAAGACATATGTACTTACACGACCGCCAACGGCCGACGGTACCGCAGTCAATCGCAATCGACCGATCGGAAATTAATGTCCTCCCCCGACGCGTTCCCTTCTCCCGTGCAAGCAGAGGCATTTAGCATGCGAGCTGTTTATATTGAAATTAATTGAATCAAAATTAAAATGTTTTCCGATAGTGGACGCGTGACCCGAGCGAGGTGCGCTACACCGAAAGTCACTATAATATGGGGGATTTGTAGGGTATTTAAATAAATCGTTCCCGTCGTTGAATCGTTGCACCGTGTTTGTCTTTCGCGCTCGGTGCGCGAAGTGCAGAGACATTTGTTCGAGCCAGACCATGGCACGATCTGTACCAACGGTACCATCGGAGGAGGGCAAAGAAGGTGTGATTTAATTGCAGCACGCTCAAACAGTTTACTTATTGAAACGTTTCCGCAAAAAGCGCGTAGGATTTAATTGATTCTAAATTATTGAGCTCTTTTGCGCTTTACCGTGCTTTATTGAGCCACGTGGTACATAGTTTTGCATCACATGAGTATGTAATTTTACTTTCATTTTTCTGTTCACGCTACCGACGGTAAACTTTTTAACTGTCCTTTGGTAACTTTCAGGACTGGATCAGAGGTAAACCCAGTACCTCAAAATCCACACCGCATGATGTCACCCAACCCAGCTCGCGTCGATTAGGTATCGTAAAGTAATCTTTCGATTTTTACCATAACTCAATTCAAATGAGCCCTCTTCACGACTAAAAGCTCAACGATATTCGACAGGCCTTGGTGGTGGTGACACAACCGTGTTGAACAGTGAACAGTGAAGCCACCACGAGCGCTGAAGACTCGAGCCTCTTCATTAGTCAAGTGTAGGCTCCAACCGTCAAGTGTTGGTGCGTATGTAAGTGCGCACATCGGGCAACAAATTAAAAAAAAACCTTACCGTCGTCACCAGCAACTGCCCGAGGCGCGTTTAGCCGGTGCCATAAAACTTGCCTGCCTTTGTCTCTGCGGCAAAGCGGGAACGTTTCGCAGGAAGAGCGGATAATTAATCTATAAAACAATTCTCCTCGTTCTGTTTATTTTTTCAATCAGCTGCTCATAAATATAATGTACCATTAGCATAATCTTGAGGACTTTATCGCCTTTATAATGCGATTAATACCTAGTTTCTTGTTTTTATGGCCCCGCCATACGGATGAAGGGGAGCGTCGTGGTTGTCGGTGATGTGGCGGCTAGTTTATGCGCGATGTATCGAAACAGGTACGAGGAGTATGTTTATGCTGTTATCAATGTATCACCCTCCGCTATGTAAGTTTCGATAGTCGTGATAGCCCGTGTTCTGCTTGCATTTAAAAAATTCTATCTTCTTGTTCACCTTCCTCTCACATCTCAATTCGCTTAAGTGTTTTATAATGTTATGTAGGTCTCTGCATTACCAATTATTAGCATAAGATGAGGATCATTTTTACGATCCATCATAAAGCTGTAGATCGCATAAACTTTTGACACTTTAGATATTCGGATACATTTTCGTATGTTTTTTTTTTACTCAGCATAACTCCAAACCCATTCCAACCACAGCATACACTCACACACGTTCTCGATGCTTCACGGATGCTCTCCCCTTTCTAAAAACAACCTCAAAATCTGGCCTAATGTTGCAGGGTAATAAAAGTTGAACTGATATATTTCGGGGCCGGCGACAAGTTCGGCCGAGATGAGCGGCGACTGAAGCAAATGTACGACCCAGCGTTGTGCCATATTTGGTGCGATGAATAATATGATCCACTTAAAGAGGAATGGCCGCTTTTGGTAACTTTGTACGAGTTTGTAAAAATCCTTGTAATGATGAAACATTGGACATATTTATGGAGACTTCACCTACGCCTACCGGCATGGCATGCGGTTGCTGGTCGAATTTGGTATAAAAAGATTGTTTTTTTTTAGCCGGAAGAAACATGAAACTCGCTGTGTAGTTGCAGCTAGCGAACGGAGAAATATAGACTATCCAATCTCATCGAAACCTGCTGCTCGAAAGCTATACGAACATTAACCACGGGCTCGTCTATTCCCCGACGCTCTAGTCGGTCGATTTTGCCACACGGGAAATCACACGTCGCGCTCACTTTCTTCCGCGCTAGTGTACCGTGGGCACATCTGTTTGTTTCGATTGATTTTTCATACTTTAGCGAGAAAATATTTTCCCTGCAGTTTTGATCATTCTATGCGGATGGATCGAAAGCGGATGGATTACCAGGAACCGAATCCGTCGGCACACGGGAATCATAAGATTAGGGGCATTTTGTGAAGCGTACAGTCGGGCGAGTGGCTTTGTTCACAGAGCAGATTATTGCACACGTCTCAGCCTTTGGTCTATGGTGACGCCGAACCATGGGTTGGGCTTGGTGGGGGAGAAAATTTATTCCCATTTTAATTTATGATCGTTGACATTTGCCTTCAAATTTGTTCGACAACGGCTCAGCGATCGGAATAGATAATCCCCTTCATATGCGTCTCGAAACCCGAAGCTTTGGCTCTTCTTTCTTTTCCAACTTTGTCCGGGTGGTGCTTTCAGAAACGATCTTGTAACAAACGCTTTGTATGATTGAAAAACATTGATGTAGAAGTTGTGTTAGCGTTAGCAGAAAATACAGATTAAAGTATTGTTTTCATAATTTACTAATTACGGTGATGCTCACATCAGCATTCTGTTCCTAGCAAATTGATTTAAATCTTAAATGAAGTTGTCTAAAGTATGCACACCGTGGATCTGGCAGTGTGCTCCTCCAGCCACTAAAGTGGTGGGAAAATTTTGTCCAAAATCCCAACTGGTGCCACGCCTGCGTGAACATTGCGTGCATAAATCAATGCGTCTAGGATTTCATCAATTCGCTTCATTTTGATTATTTTTAAGCGCGGCTCAGCCGTCGGGCCTCGGATGATGTGATGATGTGTGCCAAAGCTGACCCGGTTGGGAATTATTCATGTTTTGCGTGTGTTCCGGGCCCGAGCGCGGTCGAGCGATGAATTTTTAATAAGCCACGATCATTATCACTCACTCGGCGAGCCCAATAAAATCGGCCTATTGGTTTATTGTTTCATTCATAAAACAAGCGTCGTTTTGTGATTATTTTTTTCCCATTCGTCGTTGTGCGCTTATAGCTTTAAACGGACCCACTCAGATGTTGAGCACAAGAAAGGTATGTTCCATGGAAATGGAAGCAGATGTACAAATTATGTTGTTAAATTTGTTTTATTTGTGACATTATGTATGTGAATACAGAATCATCAGAATAGCAACATTTAAATCTCTCGGAAAAAATCTTCCACAACATTTAATATAATAATAACACATATTTTGAAAAGTTAAACAACACAACTTATCACATGTTTATCAAACATTGGATGATCTCTAAAAGCCACTGGAACAAAATCTTACATTCTGAAATTAAATGTGTCTAGAAAATATGTTTTACACAACAAATTGTAAGGTAAAACCGTATTAGTGAAGAAAGCGACAAAAATACAATGTTGAAAGTCTACAATCGAACAGGATATCAGATTAATACCGAGAATGGTATTAAAATAGTTTAAAAATAAATTATCACAAGCTTTTCGACCTGGATATACCAACACGCCCAAGAAAATCCTACCCACCTATAGCCATTATAAATGCTTTCAACTTGGCGCGCAAACTAGCTCGTCACTGTGATTCGTCATTCGAGCAGTATCATGTTGTCTTTATTGTCCTACTCACCGAAACCCGCCAACCCTCGAACGGTCTTCATCATCCGCACGCAAAAGCACCTATGCCACATTGCCGTCAACGAGTCGAGTTTTATGTTACACCGCGACGATTCTCCACACCAAGAATCCTTCGCCCGCATGGCGGAGAACAAGCGAACGTAAATAACGTTGATCACATCGCCTCCCGAAACCGAAAACCAAAACAAATCCACCGCGATGGGGCACTCGCCGGGATGGCGGTGCTACCGTTTGGGCGCGAAATTAGAACCACGCTCGGACCAGCGTGCAAACGAACGCCAACGCAGCCTGCACGGATGCAACACAAAACCCCCACCACACCCTGTGGGAGCTCATTATGAGAAGAAGATGTGGAGTTTTTTTTTTCATTGCTGTTGGTGTTACTCGCTCTCGCTGTCTACACTATCATTTCGCGCCATTTGTCGCGTGTTTGTGTTGCGATCCTTAGCTTTCGCGAGACAATCAAGCTTTACGTGGTGGATTGTACTGCGTTCGCGGCTGGTCAGGGGGTGACCATGCGGGACGGTTGGCTAACGAGCTGCAACATAACGCGCCATTATGGCGAAGGCA
>JXXA01005176.1:0-25241 GCA_000956255.1 Anopheles punctulatus | reverse complement strand
CTGTCGCAGTTTTTTTCCAAATCCCTTGGTGAACTTTTCTACAAAATAATGGAATTTGAACGGTGGTACCGTATATTTGAACTGACAAAGACACACACGCACAGATGAATAAAAAATACACAACAACGGAACACAACAAGCAAAAATCACCGAGTCACAAAAGCACTCATCTGCACCGTATCCCCTTTACCTGGAATCCTTTACATATTTCATATTTCATGCAAGGTCAAACAAAAAATGAGAATACAAAAAAAAAATAACAAACACAGATGAGAAACACGTTACCGAAGAGCTTCGAACACGCCGGATAAACAAAACAAAAATCAACCCTCAGCAAACGGGAGCGTAGAACATTCCTCACAAACAGCGCTTGAACGTGACCGGAAATAGCGTGCCAGTGCATTCCGGTTCGTTCGTCCGTTACAAGGTGCACTGTGTAAAAATATCTCGTTTCGTGTACACCTAAAAGCAGAATCCGATAAAGAGGACACGTGAATCCGGCGATGAGTTGGTATGCGACACAAAACTTTTCAGCGAATTGTTTACCTCCACTACAAGCCAGCAGATCCCAATGGAATGCCGGAAATTTTAACAGGTAACATACTTGCTGAAAGCCTCCAAAATCATGAATGATGACAAATAACACAAATTAATTAAAAGGCATTATTATGTGTACCGAAAAACATAGAAAGGTCTACGTTGAAAATTGTGGTAGAATACGTGTTTGATATACTGTAATGCAACTAGTAGATCCTTCAAGTTTGCAGTTTGAAAATCCTTATGGATTTCTTTATATGAAAATGTTTCCTTCTTTTTCTGATACTTTTGTACACTCATTATCATAAGATTAGCGGAAAATGCAACACACTCAAAATATTTTTTTTTTAAATAAAATTCAAAGAAGTCTGGGTAGAAAATAAAAAAAACAGTTATCGCATCACCTGCAAAGATAACACTGTTCCCATCAACCCGAGCTCAGAGAATTGCGACAGATTGAAAGGATCGCGACGAAAAAAAAGGATGTTTGAGTGATAATGTCGAACCGTGACGACTGAAAGCCGTGCGCTTACAAGGTTTGGGGAGGGATTTCAGTGTTGCCGGTGCCGAACTTCGAACGCGCAATCAGACGACCAGCTCAGGTTTTCGGGGTTACGGAAACGGTGGCAAGCGACGATACTAGAAAAGGTAAAAAAAGCATCTCCACATGCAAGCAAAACCAACGACAAAAAAAGGGAATACACGAACCCGGCCCGTCCAAGCAAGCAGTCCGGGTGAATGCTCGCCCGAGGATACAACTTTTATTGCGCTTGTAATTGTTTCGGTTGTTTCGGAAAGGCGACCACCGGTCGGTCCGTTGACTTTCATTTCCGCTTCCGGTCGCCGGGACACGGGCAGAGTACCGCCGCGTACCTTTTACTCAGAAATGATCCTAACCTCCGACAGGCTCCCGTTTCCCGACGCCACGTGCACTGCACGGGGTTGCGCACTTTAACCTTTCTCTGCGCTTTAAACCCTTCCCAGATCCTCCCGGAGGCCCTCCCGAAGACCTATCACCTGTAAAACAGCGGTTCTAAAGCGAGTGATACAGATTGGAAGGTGGACCAGACTGTTTTTGTGCCGTGCTGGGCTGGCGGAGATTTCGAGATCAAGTGGATACAACAAGCAAAAAACAAAAAACGATTTACTTCCGAGGCGGATAAAAACCACCGGACGTATAACTTTGATTAAACATGCTACTGTTGCCTCTACCTTCGGGGTCGGCGTACCGTGAAACGTAAGGAAAGCAAGCGGATCGATCCTAACAACCACAAACCGGTGACAACAAAACGGCTGAACGAGTAAAAAAAGGCAACTACCATTCGTTCGGTGGCGAACGTGCGAAACGATGCTTCGTGAAATAATCATTAGTAGAGTACAATTTGATGAAAACTCTTTCCACCCCGAGCCTGAAGGGAAAGAGAGGGATCGGTCATTAATAAATAGTTCATTTATTTGAGGATGTTCTCCATTTGCGGTGGGCATTTTTTAAAATATCTCCAAACCCTATCGCACACGCAGATATTATGTTGAGCTTTTCTAAAGCGAGCAGACATTATCGAACCCATAATGCTCAGATTAATGTATATCAACAATCTTCCGACCGGTCGCGTTGCCCTTTGGGAGTACCGGAGGATTCCATTAAAGTTCGGGTTCGGTTCGGAGATCCACGACGCCACCCGTTCCTTAATAACCGTCAAAGTTGCAACCGTTTCCCGGCAAAAATGGGACCCCCCCCCCCCTTTGCAAAACAACAACAAAAAAGGGTACTCGGTTAGATGGGCTCGATGCTGCTGTTATTTGCTTCCTCCGTCGAAGTTTTGATTATGCACGAGAGGCTATTGAAAAGTAACTCAAAATGCGCACATTCTCCACCAAGAACAACTTTCCTGGGGCCGGTAAGACTGGGCTAGAGGTGAGGCGGTAGAACGTTTCTCTTTACTTTAACTTCAGAGCTTGCTGCTGCTGCTAGTTTGTCTAATGCCTTATAACGCGTCGGAATGTAGGCGAATGGGAACAGCGAAGACGCAATACTTTCGTCACAACAGATTACACTGGTGTCAAATTATATTTGATCATCATTTATCTTCGTTGAGGCTGTTTTTTTCTCGCTTTGCGCTACTCGTTCGCATTTTTTATGGCTTTGCCGGGCACGCCAGCTTCACCAGGATGGAGGTGTCCGTCGATGGTATTTGTGTTGTGGTGCTTAAGCGATTTTTCTTGAAAGGGAGTTTTTTCTTACTCTTTTTTACACCGTAATCGATACGGATATGACTTTCTGGTATCTGTGGCCTGACAACGGTCGCTGCGCTTGCTAGGACAGATCAGAAATAAATGTGTTCCTAAAAGTGTAATTGAATGTTAAACGCGTGATGGATTGACGCTAGATTGAAAGGGTTTTTTATTGTTTGCGATGGAAGAAGAATTCTGCTTGTTCGAGTTGCAACGAACATAGGCAACCGCGTCAACTCCAAGAAGAGATAATTCTTTGCAGAAGCTTCCAAAATCGCACAAAAATCCCTAGCAACAGAAAACACTCGAACGACATGTTCAAGAGTATTACAGAAAATGATAAGCTAATTCTAAGCAACACATTATAAGGGCAGATTTGGGTTGTTGTAACCCAAAAGCATGCACGTCGAGTGATGTATACCGTTTAAAACTTTAACAAAAGCTTAATCAAACTCCTTTTGAATAAATATTTGTCAAAATACATCATAATGTCATGTATTTAGCTCTGCTGTATTTATCTTCCCATGTTTGTACTTCATTTGTCCTTTCGGAACCTTTGAATGTACCCAAGCTTCATTTCCTAAACGCTAAATTCTGCAATCTTCCTGATGACTCTTTGGGGAAACTTAAAATATTTATTTATTCTTATCTCAAAAATTTCACCTTTGAATGTGTCCCTTTTGCGTGGTGGAAGAGAAAAAACTTTCGGTATGACTCACTCACCAAACGGTGCCAAAAAAATAAATAAATAAATAAACACTCATAACCGTACCGGAAAAAGTGGCCCACGGGATGCTATTCGTTTACCTTTCCACAGGCACACGAACGCCCCCTGCTCATATCAAGGTTGGCACGCGCACGCGGAATGTCTCTGTTTTTCTTTAACGACTTCCGCTTTCGCTTATCTCTGCCCATTCCGTGGCACCAACACCGCCCTCCCTGGGCGGTAGGGGGAAAAAACCGCCGGAGCATAGCATCAATCGACACTAGACGCTAGAACAAACAAATACGAGCCGAAGGTATGAGCGAACGGAGCTTCATTCTAGTTTTTTTAGTCCCAACCATGCTGCGGTAGCCTACGTGGACAGTTGCAACGTCGTGCATGCACGTGAATGAACCCATGGGATTGGTGCAATTGAAGGTCGGTTGTAACACTGCGGAACATGTGTTTTTCTCATCCCCATCATAGCACTTTTCCGAATAAAAAGGCTCCACGTAAGCGCTTAATACGGGGACGCAGGAGCCTCGGCGGTTTCAGATAGGCCCGGTTGGTGTTTATTCATCTTTTATTTTACAATGATATATTACCGACGGTATCATCGCTCGTTCGTGGACCACCTCGGACGCCTGTACACCTTAATTAAAATTACCTCAATTAAATTATGCATCAGAACACGTGCTGCGGCGGTGGTGGCAGCGACTGCACATTCTGTACCGTTTTCCTTTCCGCAATTTTAATGAATTCCGGTGGCGGAACGGAAAAATATAAACACAACAGCACATCAAACATTGGGCCAGCTCTCAGCAATGAGCATATCGTTTTTACAGCATGTTAAATTTAGTAGAAAGATTTATTTCAACAAAAGAGCGCATTTTTATTAACACTCTAATGTTGTCTAAAATATCCTTTGTAACGATGTAATGTATGCATAATAAAGGAAAATTTTTAACTGAGATGATATAAAAACCAAGTTCAATTTGAACAAATCAATTGAAATCGTTCAATGGATCAATATTTGAAAATTGTATTTTTTAATATTTACTTCAAAATAAATTAGTACCTCAAATTCTTTACATTACATTTTTCACCTAATGTTCGCCCTTTGACCATCATGCTATTCGACCGTTTGAGCCACCTTGGAGAGAAACGAAATTTAAAAAAAGAAATTGCTGGCCCAGGCGCAAAACGGTCGATATGTGCGGGATGCCAATGGTCGATTTAAAACGTGGAAGGCAGGCTGTAAATATTTACACACACTGTGTGCTCGATTTTTTTTGTTGCCTCGCCCTGAGCACCTTTCCACCGGTGTTGGACAATCGATGCGAGGCAATTTTATACACATTTTTTGGGGTTTATTTTCACACAGAAAACAAAATAGTTGTTTCATTCTTTATATGGTCACGGAGTTAGTAGCTTCTCTCCCACGGGGTGGAGAAACTTCCTGCACCATCATGTAGCATTTTGTATGATTGTTTTTTTGTCTGCTTCGTTCGTACAAGCCTTTTGTAAGCTGCTTTCGGTGGTGTTTTTAGTGTCGCGGTAGTGTAATATTCGCTCCCTTTTCACCACCTTTCCTGCTCTTCCCTGCGTTCTTCTTGTTGAGTGTGTCCCGTACACACATGTGTTTGTCGACCGACACATGGAGTAAGGGAAGTGTGTCGCGTGCGCCTAGTGTCGCAGTAGCATAAAACATAAACGCTAACATTGAGCTTTTAGCGAATTGCGGCCGAATCACAATACGGTGCCGGGAGTGGGTGCGCGGAAAGGGAATTATTGTCCTGGATCTGGTGTTCGGCTTACCGTACCCTTGGTTTCCAACAACAACACCATTAATGTGTTTGTGCGTATGGTGCTGTGTGTCGTAAAAACAATGATTTCATTCTCATAATTCTCATTACCGCACACCGGAAGCGTGCGGCCCTTTGGCTGCGGAAATCGTGTTTGCTGTATTTCCTTTGTCCACGCTCGTAGTTCTGGCCTGTTTCTTTTCGACAGTGCTCGCCGATGGAACTCGCTGCACGTAAAAGTGTAAGCAAACCACGTAGAGAACGACGGAAATACCATATGGAAGGGCAGTCGATATTTTTGGACGCTCGATACACTCTTCCACTCTGAGGGCTATTTGGGGTCACACCAAGGACTACAACTCGTGTAGCTGCGCTCTCTATACTACAATAGCTAGATAGCTTTTTGTAGCATGGTAGGTACATTCTTTCCTCCACAGTTTATTTCCGTTTGGAATAAATCGATCGTGAAGTACTATCCGGTTTAAAAAAAAACTGAAGAAAACGTACTGATATATATTCTACTCTATTTTACCAAATCTTTTTCACTAGTTTATATTTTAAATCGAAAAATAAAAACACTATGTAACGGAAATATAAAAATAGTGAAATAAATAAAAATGGAAATAATCGATAAAAATGGAAATGGAAATCGATAAAAATGGAAAGAATTGCTAAAGTCTCATATCTGTACAGGAGACATCCAACCTAATGACTATGAACTTCCTATTGAAATTCTTATTTATTCCCAAAATATAGGACGTAATGTAATAACGTTATACATTTAATCTCACTATTTTATCAGGTTTTAATGTTGAAACATTTCTAATATTTCACAGTTAGAATTATGTATTGGTTATCTTTTAAAATCGTTTGAATGAATTCCAACACAAATCCGATATTATTTTACATGTTTCGGGAGAGGTAAATGTCGACAGGGTACGATGGTAAAAACTCCATAGCTAAAGTCACGCAAAAAGTCGCGGTTTTACATTGCGGTACGATAAGATAAATTCGTGGAACTCATCTCTTCTCCAAGCCATTTTTTAGTGTATTCTACCGGTAGTTCTGGTCACTTCTTCCGGAAAAAAGAAACACCACAACAACAAATGCACATGGTTTGATGCTGTGGTTTTCGGTTAAGGGTGGAAAAGTTTCGTCTAATCTGGTGCGGAAGGAAACTTGTTTGGGTGACCCTCGAGAACAAACGGCAAAAAGCGGCAGGGGTTTGATTGGATTCTAATTTAAACTTTTCCTCCGTACACCTTTTTGCCCGTCGTGCAACAGCCCCCGGAAAAGGTTGTGAAACGGAGCACATTTTTAATGCTCTTTCGTGTCTCCCGCTGCGCCGACCTGTAAGGAACTTCTGGGTGCGGCATTATAAACTCCACCGTAGAAATGTCAACCGGTGGTAGCGCAGCCCAGCAAGACAAGAGTGATGAAGAAGGTACCTTCATACCGATGTTTCTCTAACCCCGGGAAGGAGGAAAAATTCTCCAGTGACCCTGTTCCATTCGTCCTTCGGTTTTTGGCTGTGCGGTTTTTGAGGCACTGTGTGGCATTTTGACCTCAATTTTTCATCTACCAACTTCATCAGCATCCTCGGCTTTCGCGTTCCACCGAGCCGCATCTTTTCCTCAGGCCCTTTAGCTCATTGAACCGCGTTTGAGCGGGGATAAGCGGAACCGAAAATCAAATTAGGATCGACAATTTTTCACCCCCCGCGCACCTCGTTCCCCCCAACCGCGGGAAAGGTTCGAAAGGTGCACGCCCGAAAACCACCGACTATGGGAGGAAATAAAGCCTCATTGGATTGAGTTTTCCTGTTCAGCGAGCGGTACGGATGCGAAACAGATGGAACGAACATTTCCACGTCTGCTTTGCAGCCAAAAAGAAAAAAGGAAACTGCGTCCGGGAAATGGGCACCAAATGTAGCAGAACCGACAGACTCCCTTCCCCTCCGTGCGATTCCTCTCATCGTGTCACAGAACCACTGATCGGTTTACGATGATTGATGATTTACAGGCTTTTCGCAAACGCTCTCCCGCGACTGGGTGTGTAATAAAATTATCGAATCGAATGGAGGAGTGTTTGTGACCCCCTTCTTAATGGTGGCCGAAGCCAGCTCATCTTGAAGTGTGTCCTTATGGCGCAGTGCCGAAGTGGTTTTTGTTCAACGCATTCTTCCTTTTTTTTTTTTTGAATTTCCATTAGTATACCATTATTTATCCTACCCTGCAACGAGCCACGATCATTACCGACACTCGATAAATGCGGATGAATGCGAGCATAATCACTGGAACCGAGAGTCGGAACGCTCGCGGGGAGGCAAAAAAAGCGAAACAGCGAAATTAAATTTGATGATGTTCAGCAGGATTTTAAATTTTATTTTCCAGAATGGTACAAACTTCTCATGAAATTAGCTTTCCGTTGGGGTAGCTTCTTTTTTCTCGGAGGCAATAAACAGCATTATGAGGGTAAAATACGCGTCAATTCAATTACATTCACTTCATCGGCAGCTCTGAAAGTGATCTGTAAGCTTGATGAGCAAAACATAATCGAGTAAAAAAATGTTTGTTAAAATGCCCTCTTCAATTCCAATATTGTGTTGTAAATCAGCTGTAACTAAAACAAAAGGTAAAAGGTAAACCCACATTTCAATTTTCTTCACTTCACGAAACAGTAGGCCTCTTAGCCGGGAAAGAACATAAAAGAAACCCGGGTGATAAACGCGGCGACGAATTAAATCCTGTGTTCCGTCGGAATTGAAAGGTCACCTATTCACCGCCGGTTCGCCGGTCTGTTTCGAATGCGCTAATTAACACAAATTAATTCAACAGGCGGGTGTGTGTGCATTTGCGTGTGTCTGTGAGTTGCAGACACCGCGGAAAAGCCTCCGGAAGCAACGTCGGAAAACCCCGCAGACCGCTCGATTGCAGCAATTGACACGGTGAATAATTTCGTTTCATTTGGCACACTGAAACACACACACACAATCGCACGCAGACATGAAAACTAGCTGGTCTCAATCGTGACTGTCGTCGTACGGCGGAAAGCAAGAGAAGACACCTAATATTTGGGTCAATGTTAATTATTAGATACCAATCGTTTCGCCTCTGAGCGCCGGGTATTGATTTTCCCGGCTTTACGCCTTTTGCCTTTCCCTTGACACTTCACTGTCTCCCTCCCTCTCAACCATAATCATTAGGTTCTATTCGAAAGCCAGATCCGGTCAACTCCTTCCATTACAGGTGGAACGGTTCAGCTCGCTCCCTGGGTCCGACACCGCCACCGGAAGTTATTTAATCATTCGAAGAGTCGATCAATGGCAGTCCGCTTCCGGCTGGTCGGAAACTGACCGACGGAATTGGAGACGGAAGCCAGGTATTTGCAAACAATTTCCCATCACGTCATTCGATATTTTCATTGCAACCATCGCCCACACACACACAGAGAAAGAAATGAGCGTAAAATGAGCGTACAAATGTTTAGTGAAAAGAAGGTTCTCGGACTGGGGACGACGAGAGCCGATGGGTGGTGTGAACGGAACTGAACAGACAACGGATTTCAATTTGCATCACGAATGATGCAATGCATTCAGGGCACGTTGCAATCGGAAACTCATCTCCCGGCGTTGTGACGAGGAGGAGACTGTCTGTGTGTGTATGTGTGTAAGTATCATTAGCGCCAAATCAATTGCAATTCGAAATCCGTCTGATTTATTATTAAAATTTTCATTTCCTTCCCACCACCGGGCCCGTACCGTTGTCCCGCCGCACTGCCGTAACATTTAATGCCGTTTCCATTTCCCGTACCGACGGGGTACCGGATTTGTCAGTTCGGCCGTAAAATGACACACCGGACGGGAGCGACAGCCGGTAGGGTGAAAGCGCGCTATTTTATTTCTAATTAAAAGAATAATGAATTTTCGATTGAAATTTTCCACCCAACACCCGCGGGAGGAAGGGAAAGGCGAATAATGAGTTACGTGTAAAAAGGCGGTCTCGTAGCCGTTCGGGAGGAAAAGGATTTATGGTCCTCCTACCTTTCCTCCCCCTGCTGCCATTACTGGGAAAAGAGCTGCGAATTGATTTCGCTCCAATTAACCAACGTCAATTCCCACATCGTTATTCGGTCGCTTTGGTAAAACATCCTTACGAGTACGATCAGCGAGAATGGCGGGGCGTGAAAAGGTTGTGTGATAGGCCTAATCATTGACCCCTCCGAGCGGGGCAGCTCCGGCACAGACGGCTCATGACACTCCTCTCTCTGCTCTGTCTCTCAGTGGGAATTAGTTGTCTGCTCGGCTAATAAACTGTCCGAGCGGATTGTTCTTACTTTCTGCAAGCAATAAGCGGAATGAAACGCGGCACCTTCACGCTGCCCAACTCCGTGGCAGGGAATATATTACTCCGGCATAATCCCCAACTAATTAGTGAACCGTATCACCATGGCAAGGATAAAAGCGCTCCGGAACAGCCGTTTTCCAGACATACAGTGGACCTCTTTTTTTTCGGGGCGAAAAAAAAGGAACAAATGCGCGTACCATGAATGAAGCAAAACAAATCAATAGGTTTTATTGACCCTACGCTCCCTTGAGGCACGGTCGCACGCTACACACAGGTCGAGCAATCGTCGGGATTGAGGTTACCGGCACCAACACATGCTTGTTTTGTTTTCTACTTCATTCTTTTCGTTCCGTCCCACTTCCGGGCGGCTGCAAACTGGTAACATGATCCGCGTAATGCCTCGCAAAAGACCACCTTCTACCTTCACAGCAAGGATATTCTCACACAGCCAAACGTAAAGCTACATTACGGGATTTGTGTACGGGATTTATTTACATTACGTCGATTCACCTTGCGTTTGCTCACGGTCGAGCTCGGAATAGCTCAGAATCGAAGCAATCCGCTTCAATGTTTGATGAGGAGTCCGTGAGAGGTTCAGTCGAGTTATGATCACACTTTTTTTTTTTTTTTGGAAAAAATACCACCGGGTTATGTATGTTTGAGTTTATTGATTTCATAAGCTGAAGAAGTTTTTACATTTTAGGGAATGCTTTTGGATTTATTACAAAAAAGGCGTTTTAGTTACGATTTGTTTAGGTAATTTTAATTTCTTGGTTTCGTCTTAGTGAGAGTGTCGTACAGCAAATTGAAAATAAAATATGAAGTTTACTATTTTTCTAGTATTTGAAGACAATTATTTTTCAATAATTCATTGTTTAAAAATATGCAAATTATTTATTAATTTTATAGCTTGCATCAATGATGAAGGGCAAGTGAGCGTAATTTGTTCGTTAAAGATGATTCAAGATCTAAATTTGAATGGAATATTACTTTAAAAATTCTGGCACATAAATCGGCCGCTGTAGTACAATTCGTTAAAGAAGAAATTTCACCGCCTTTAATAGCTTTATTTTTATTTAAAATGTAATAAAAAAGAATTTGGCTTTCAGTTTGCTTTCAATAGATTACTTACTGAATGCCAAGATAGTAATCATATCGTTTAGATCGTAATAAAAAAGATAATAAAAGATTCAGGCGAATCAATTTCATTAACCTGACTACTGGCTGACTCATATGGAGCAAAAAAACACATTCCATAATACACGTTGCGTTATGGGGTGGAATAAATAAAGACATAAAAAGCACCACTCCTATCGCCGCCTTCTGCTCACCCTTTGCACGCAGCAGAAAAGGAAGAAGAAGCAAAAAGTACACGAAGGTATTATGGTGAAAATTACACGTGACGATGAAGCAGTAATAAGGATGATAAGGATGCTTTCGTACGTATGTCGCCTCGACGGTGTGGCGGTGTTGCGGGATACACACGAATAAAAAAAATCTACAAACAAACCTAAACAGGACGAATGCAGATTGAATGTGCTTTTGTGCTTTGTTTGTTTCCGTCGGAAAGGACTTCACCGGCAGGACTATTACTGGACCGGCTTTCGTCGTTCCCGGGAGTGTGGCCACGGTTTGGCTCACGGCAATCTAAAACCTGTTGTTTTTGCAAGCACCAGGGGAGCCGCCGCCGGTTCGGTTTTCTTTCTCCATTGAAAATTACTTCTAGCGTTGCTGCCGTCGTTTTTTTTCCTTTGCAGTTTTGCGCCAGCAGGTTCGGTCGCAAAGGTTTGTTTAACTGCCATTTGTGCTTGTCGTTTTTGTACCATTACACACTTACTAGTGCTGAATGCACACACTCACACCCATCCACAGACTAGCATACATACACAGAGCATGAGGAGGTTAATAGAGATCCCGGAGTTTGGTTGCCGTTTTGTTGCGAGAAACGGCTTTTGTTGGGACAAAAACAATCCCACTGCAAGTGGAATTCAAAAGCGCACAATGTGAGAAATTCTATTCGACGAAGCAGGACTCGGGTGAACGGGTAAGGTGAGCTTTTTTAAACATCCTTTTGGATAGGATGAATATTTAACGGGAATGGGGTTTGTGTATTTACTGCACACAATCCGAACCACCCCGGATGAGGTGATAATTATTGGATAATATTGCCCCATTTAATCCCATTGTCCGGTGCGAAATGGGAATAGCAATCCTTTTCGTGATGAGTTTATTATGGAACAAAAATTTGATCAAAAGGCCATTGGTTCACAGCATTTCGCATTAGACAAAGTCCACCTCCCCAGCCAACCAGTTGAAGAAAAATTCGTCGGACGAACTTAAATTGGACTTTTAAATTTAAATTATATTATTCGCATTAGACCGAACCGAACCAGCGGTGCGTGCTGCAAATGCCATCATCAACAACGTAATAAGCCTTTAACTTTGGTTCTCTTCAACCTCTCTCTACTGCTGATTATGCGACTGTCAACCTGATACAAATTTTTCAATTCAACCACCTGTCTGGCCTCGAGGGACGATTTTGCGACTTACAGCGTGAACTTTCCGAGCAGCCAATCAAAGCCTCAGCGAACGACTTTTGTTTTTGGAAAACACTTTTGCCACGCCGGAAAAGCAAGCACATAGCGGGGCAAATTGAATAAATATTCTTTATGGGATGAAAATTGAATTGCAGTCCAGGGGCGGTGCGTTTGGCGAGGGTGACCATCTCATTCCCGTGCTGTCGTGGAGCGCTGGAAAATGGACGAAAGATGAACTTTTTTCGACACTTTCAGACCATTCTTGCTGACGCTTGTTTTGTGCGACTTTTTGCGAGCAGTAATATTACACGACCCTCCCTTTCCACACGTTCGGAGTACGTTTTCGTGTTTCAGAGGGATGGAAAGTGCACAAAATCAAGGACTTGCAGACCTCCTGGCAGAAATGGAGTCGAGTGCTGCTGCATGCTAATATGAGCCCATTACCATCATCGTCACGTCCACCGTTCTTGAGTTTCTCCTAAGGAGGTGTGTGTGGATGTGGAGAAACACATTTGCAGCAATGTATTTTAAATTGCACTCACACCGGAAAGTTGCACCGGGTCGGTGGTTTTGCGAGGTTTAGAATGCTGGCAACTAATTCATATTCACGAGTTCCTAAGAAACGCATCCAATGGAGCGAATTCTCGAAGGAGAAATACAAATATGAACCTAACTACGAGTGAACCCCGCGCGCAACGTGCCACTAGATGATGCACCAAATTAGAAACGGGGAAGTTTCGTGGAAACACCCCGTGCAAGGTTCCCATTTGCAAGCGCTGAGGCTACACGGTTTTGAGTAAATCGACTCGGAAACGGTAGCGATCGAGGTTCGAGCGGGACGATTACTTTGTAAACTCCCTGGTAGCACTTAAAAATTCATTACATTGAATTTACTATTAAAAGGTCGTTTTATTGCCCATTTGCTCCTGCAGGAAATCTGTACTCCATCCATTGCTTGGAGGAAGAAATTTCAAATTAAATTTTAATTACACTTTCCTTAGCCTTTTGGAATGTAATTCGCGATCTTTTAGAGCGAAACAAAAGACACACGGCTTGATCACCTCGATGACATCATGAAACACACCCAATGCACAAATAAATCATCAATTAAGTAGAATTAGAGCGCGAAAACGAGCCCGTAAACATACACACAAAAAGCAAGGCAATGGAACCCTAAATTGTCATAATCGTAGCGGCACTTGGCACAAACAAGCAAAGGTTTTTACAACTTTAACACCTTCCTCATGAATTCGTCACTACATGGTGGTACTCATCAAGTCAAACAAACGGCTCCTAGCCACACGAAGCGTAACCGAAAACCGTCCGTCAGCAATTGCCATACGGTAGGGCCGCACGACAAGCTCATTATGACCGGAATTGTGTCGCCCCAGCAGTAGCAACAGCGACAGCCATCGCTCCATGACAAACGATTGAAATGGGGCACGCGGCACTGCACAACATTCCAACGCCGGAAGGCTGACAAACGTCATTAAAGCAGGAAAACATCCGTGTTAATTTCCTCCGAACGGTGAAGGCGTGACGGAATCGTGCGGATTTGGCAACGCGCGGCGGAAGAATTCGTAATGTGTTTTTGGGTTTTCTGAGCATCACTGAATGTAGTAGGCCTGACCCTGGAAAAGGCGAAGCATACTGCAGGAAGGTTGAGAGTAAGCCTATGATCGAAAAATTGATCGAAAACAGAACACAGTTCAAAAAGCGGGTAGTCTATAATCAAAATAAATGTTTGTGAACTAAAATAAATCCTATGTGTGAGAAGATCGAAGCCATTTCTATGAAATGAGTCGTAATTGGAAACGAAGATTCGAGTTCAATCGTAAACACTGTGATCGAATAAAAAGAGGAACACTATCATGCTCTGATTATTGGGAGAAAGTATGGTTTCCAATTTCATTCTAAATTGGATTTTTTTATTTCTTAAGGTCTTGAGCATTTCTTCATTTTTTTCATTATGTTTTTACTTTTTTATTTCTTAATTTTTTTCCTAGCACCTTCATTATTATTGCATAATGTAATGTAGTGCATAAAAAAGACATTGTATTGTTCAGAAACCAATTTCCCTTTTCAAACACTACTCTCAATTGGCAATAATGTTGCACAGAGTCAGCACCGATAGCCAACATGTTTTTACAGCATGTTACACATACACACAGTACAAGACTTTCAAGCATGACGGCAGAATGTAATCACATTCTTGCTGCGGGAAATTAAAAAAAAATCCACCTTTCCGTTTCGGAAATACCAAGCGCAGAAACACTACAAGTTTCATTCAGCTCACCTGCTGCCGTTTATTTTACTTGCCTCTCTTGCGGCTGAACCTTGCACTTAAGCCAAACAACTCCATCTCCACATACCCCATCCACACACACACACACGTTTTGGTTGGTGATGGCGGCGAGTGCTTCAACCGTTGTCATGCACGGTTCTGAAACCCGAAAGGATTTTCCTGACGTAAGCCAGCTACCTTCCCGTAGTCCACTCGAAAGCACCCGATCCATTCGACCCGGTGAGGTGCTGGGTTCAGGTTGGGTCAGGTGAACGTGTCCATTTTCCTTACGAGCAGGCAGCAAGCGAATGGACAGAACAACAACCACAAAAAAAATCACTCAGACTAAACCACCACACCGCCGAGTTGTTGGAGGTTTTCCGGGTGGTAAATGTGATTCCACAGATTGGGGCGTGCGGAAGGTCAAGCAGTGGAAATCAGTGGCCCATCCTGACACATGGCATCGTGACCGCAGCGACTGGGAGGAGGAGTAGTAGTGGAAGAGCAGCGTGCAAGTGCAAGTACGAAGAATTGTGGCTCGCACTAATTTGGTTAGTAAATCCACGTGCCGAGCGACGCAGTCGCTCTGGGTGGGTAAGGAGACGGATGCTTCCATTTCTGCACCCATCGCTGACCTCATCGCCGGGCGGTATGATTTATGAGAGTTGAAGCGTGTGTTGTGTGTCCTTCTAATATGCCTGTCGACCGAGCGGCACAGAGTACACGGGGAATTGATACGAATTTTTCACGGACCATGATAGATTGATCATCGTTACGCGTTGATCCCCATGTAGCCGAGTCTCCAGAGACCGAGAAGGACAGCTTATCGATGGACACTGAGTGACGACGGACCATCAAACCAGAGACATCAACCAGTAACCAAAGCACTTCAAAAAAGTTGGAATGGATCCCTCTTCAAACCGTCGGTCGGAGGCGCTTTATTATGTTTTCTCCCTTTGCGTTGCGTTGAAGGGTGGTCTCGTCTTGTTGTGTCGGGACGAAAACCCCATCCAGCCAGTGGTGTTGTGGATTGTGGTTATTTTATTTCATTAGCAAGATCATCCCAAGAGTGGAAGCGTGTCATCAAGCCAAGCCGCCCGAGATAGTGACGGTCTAGACCGCGGTCCGGGCCGAAGTGACGGTGGTGTCAACGTTGACACAAACTTTGGAACCGCAGCGCATCGTTCAAGAGTTTTTAGGGACTCCGTTTCATCCAACGACGCCACCACCAACGACGCGGACAAAGATCGAAAGAAAGGTAAAACTGTCTGTTCGTCCGTCTGTCTGTCTGCGCTATCTTCTGTGCCATCCTTCTTCGGCTTGATTAGCTCGCTCGGTTCTTCTAACCCAACGAGAGAGAGAGAGAGAGAGAGAGAGAGAGCGAGAGAGAGAGGGGAGAAAGCGCGTCAGGAAGATAAATGTGAAAATAAAGCAACTTCAAACAACCGGTGACAGTTATTTACAACTTTCGGACGCATCGAACGCAGATCCGTCCGTCGCCGGCGGTAGCGAGCCTTTTGCGTCCTTCTCCGGAGACGCCCAGAGGAACGGCCCAATTGGCAATTGTTTCCCGCTCAAGGGGACTCAAACCGAAAGGTTTGATTGCAGATTTACGATATCGAAAATGTATGCCTCCCTCTGGCACAAGCTGTTACGCGTCCGTTTCCTTCGATGCGGCTGCTGAAGGGGCATCTTCTCCTTCAATGGATCCGTTAATGAAAATTTCTTTCAACTTTTCGGACTCGGACCGTTCGCTGCCACAGCCACAAAGCCGATCCGTTTGGGTCTCGGGAGGAAAGTTTGAAACGCTTTTTAATGAGTCAGTGTTTGTCGGTTTCGCTCCGTCCGCTCCGGTACCTGTGCCCTTTCTTCCTTGAAAATCCTTTCCCTCGCTGCTAACGGTCGTCTAAAACCACTAATAAAGCATTACCGAGAAATCGCGAAGCATAATCAAATCACTATCACGGCGCAGCCGAGGACTGGCTTCGCCGAAAGACGGCCACGAGGGCATTTTTGAAGCGAGCCATTTTTGCGGTGAGTTTTCGCCGAAAAAGAGGCGCCAACTTGAAGGGAGACGTGGAAAACAAAACCTGAAGCCAGACGATGTGATTGGCCGTAAAATTTTCATCACTACACGGCTATTTTGTGCGGTGGAAAACACCTCCGGAAGGAATATGTTTTGAGAAAAAAAAAAAAATAGAAATTTCCATGTATTTCATCCACGCAGCCGAAATTTAAAGCTTCCCAAAAATGTACACGTGCTGGTTTCGTTTCTTCACGATGAAACGAGCGAAAAAAGTGCCACCAGCCGCACCAGACACGAAGTAACAATATCTCAGGGACCGAACAATTAGCAACAGCGACACCGATGCCGTCTTGGGCGCGATTTACCTTTTTTTCTCGTGCCCATCGCACCTTTTAAGTGCGGCTGAGTGTAAGATTTCGCCCACGCTTGGCTCCTCGGCACGCTCACTTGGCGAAGAAAACGGCAAAAAAAATTATAGACAATCTCTCAGGAGGTTAAAAGTGTCAGCCACTCAAGCACACGCGGCCCTGATACGATGCGCGATATGATGATGGTGTTGTTGCAGAAAGTTTTTCTTTTCTCCGGGAAAAGTTTTTCCTTTCTTTTTGTTCATTTGCTGCTTTCGTTGGTTCATCGTGCATGATGCTGTTCATTTTTAGGAAAATTTGTCTTACGCTACGAACATAAAGGCGAGGTCTTGAACAGACAAAAAAGTCGATAGAAGAAAAAAAAATCCAAAATATGTTTATTCGGCAGGACGAGATGGGATGAGTAGGTTCAACAAAATTTTACTTGGCGATTTCGTCGTCATCGTAACGTTCTTTTCGCAAGCATGCATGTGTCGAAAAAGATGTAAAGATTAAACGATGGGAAAAGCTGGGGTGGAAGAAAGCGCAGTATGAAAATCGACAGGACTAACTTTTTAAACTCCTTTGATGAAAATTTTCTACGACATAATTATGAAATACGTAGGATGATGAGTTTGTTGACACAATAAAAGCTACAATTGGGTGTAAGAAGACACAAAAAAATCGTTCAGTATCACATAACGATACATTTAAATCAAGATTATAATCAGAGCCGGATAACTTTTCGTTTGAAGCGCTCTTCAACAGACTTGTGTTTGGATAGCAAACATTACTCAAAATCGAATTTTATTCAAAATATATAGTAAAACTTTTGAAAGGAATTTTCTTCAGGACATGAAATAACTGACATTTTTTGTATTTTATTAAAATCAAAATAGCACAATTTTTCATTACGATTTCCCTAAAACAAACGTCTTGATCAAGAGGCCCAGCAGACAAAAATTAATCCCACCGTTGTCCCTTCTCTTCAACCGCATTACCCCAGAGGCGCATGTCTACCTTCTGTTGCCGGGATTTTGCCCCATTGGAATCATTAAATGGAAGAGTTGAGAACAAATTACGGTCGGCAGTTTGGCGTGCGCGAATTGTGATAAACACCACGCCATAGAGGTGTGTTTTTTTATTCCTTTCACCGCTCGTCCAACCATCCACAAAATGTTGATGAATTATACACGGCAAGCTAGCCACCGAAGGCGCCACCAACGACGCTAAGGATTAAAAAAAAACAAAAATGAAGCCATGCTTGACTAAATTAACCATTTGCATTGTAAATGGGGTTTCCTGGGTCCATCCGTTTCCACTCGAAAATTTTGAAGCAATTCAAATCGTTGCTGCCTCGGTTGAAAACCCAACAACCGGGCGAAGGAGGTTGCCATCCTTCCGGTTTCGGATCGCGTTCACGACCACCGCTTACTCTCGGGGGAACGATAGCATTCTTCCGTGGGCAGACCATACTCACAGCATCCTCCCAGCAACCGAACGTTCCAGCAACAGCGGTAGCAGTAAGGCATGAGCCAACCATTAATTCTAACTTCCTCATAACCCATGTTGTTTATGCAACAACAACAACAAAAAATGTAAAAAAATACAACACAAAACTGTGTTTTATGCTATCTTTATTCTACTTCCGGTCTGACTTCGCTTCATGTTTTTTTACGCGACATGTTGGCAGTAATAATAATTAACAATGGGCAGCGCTATCTCGGGCGTAGATTATTCGCAAACAAGCGAACGAGTCCATTCACTATTGGCCACGAGCTCCCAACAATGACCACTCTCGGCTCAATGACTGTTTTATTTCGTTACGACTTATTTTAATTGTTGCAAAGCATCCATCGGCAGCGCCCGTGTTTTACCGGATGGGGACGATCGCTTTGTTTTGCATCCCAACACCTTCCTCCAGGTCGCGGGCGGTGGAATGTTCGGAGCATAAACGAACTGCGGCAGCTGCATCCGCAGTTAGGTTACATGTGCTTCACAACTGCACCATTTCCGAGCGAGCAAATGGCACACAACATGATAACAAATCGAAAATAAACTGAAACCCCACCGGTTCCACGTGAGTGGCGATGGCTGGGCGGCCGACCGAGTGAAGCGGCACGTTTTACGGGCTCATATTTCGAGCCGATGATGCATACCAGCTAACGACACAACTGAACCGTGAATGCCATTGGGTTGTGTCGTGTTGGGACATCATCATCGCTTGGCTCGCCGGTACGGAGTTTTACTCTTTCCAGGTGGCGGTGCACAGCGTCATCAGTCAATGGGTCTCGGACGTCATTTATCTGGGTCAGAGCAGACGTGACGATATATGCACACACACACACAAATTGACTGCGCGAAAAGTTGTCGTAAAATGCATGCTCTGCTGTTTGCATAGCAAACTTGCGCACGATGGATAGGAGGAGGCTGGAGAAAAGCAAGCGGTGGCGGATCGGCACAGACGATATCTTAATTGTGATTGCCACAGCATGATATTGTCCGGTGCAATGTTGCGTTGAAAGAGAGCATTTTGATGAAGGGGGAGTGTGATAGGTTGCCTCCACTACGTGGGCAGGTGTACTGAAAATTTATCCCAGAGATGCAAATAAAGTGCGTTTCAAATGAAGTTAATTAAGAGTGGTAATTTGATGCTCGTTTTACAGAATGATTGGAACGTTTGTGTCGTTTTGTATTCATTGATGAAAAGAGCGTCTTAATTGATTCCATCGATAGGCGTTGGTATGCGTTGTTTTAGCGGGATCAGCGAGTAGTAAAATCATGTTAGTAGTGGTATCTCCTGTGAGTGGCTTGAGAATAAAACGCTTTAGAAATGAGCTTGCTTTTAATAAAATTATTTCCTCGGATTTATTTGGATTTAGATCCTTCCTTTTTTTTGCACCTGTAAAAAACCTATTTTAAATTCTGTTAAGCTGGTGGTGGTTTCGAACGAGCGTAGCCATCCTCTCTTGGTCAATGAGCAGGGCTACTGTTAGTTTATCCGAGCCGAACCGAACGAGTAGAAATCGAAAACACAAATAGAAAATCCACAAACAACCGCACATAGAAGGAACGATCGACCAAACCGCTTACCCAATTAGTAACCAACCAGGGCGAACACCCTTTTTTCTGAGATCGAGTCGAGTACAAGTCTTTGCGCCACAGTTACAAACAAATATGGCGCTTAGTGCTGACGGAAACGCAACGAAAAAAAAGCGATAAGAGCGCACACCTTATGCCTGTGCTGTGCCGTGACCGTCCTGAGTGTACTTGTTGTATTTTCCATTTCGAATCTGATTCCAACGAGAGGCTGCTCGGGATTTACTTTTCTCCTTCTTCCCGCCACTTGTTCCCGTCTCAAAACACACTCGACAGTTCGGTTTTCCCGCAACCATTCTCGAGAGGATAAACGAAGTTTGGCGAGCAAACTTAATTTAGCGAATCGTTGCGCGGGCACGGGAAACAATCGAAACGCGAACGCGCCAGCGTAGCAGACAACAAGCTGTGTGCGACGCGATTTTGAATCATTTAAAATCGATCCGATTGCTCGGTGTTTATCATCCGGCCCACGCCGCCCTGGTTTCTACGGGCAAACTTTCTCAATGCGGGGAGGAAAACTAGAAGCAGAAATGAAAAGTGTGAGTGCCGCGCAAAACTTAAATATAGGCCGCGTGACGCAGCGGCCCTCAAGTTTTGTCCCGGTCTGTTTACCTTTTCAATTGATTTGGCCGCGTCGGAATGACACAGTTGAAGATTTCTCCCTTTCGCCACGTGGTATGGAAAGGCGGGAAGGGAGGGGAAAGATACCGTTCTCCGCACCGGATGTTGTCATCATCCTGTCCGCAGCACGGGACACACAAACCGTGGAAAAGCTCGTTAACGATTTTCCACGAGACACCATTGGCGGAAGGGGGGAGAGGGGAGAGATCAGCGGGTGAGAATCAGGCCGTGTCAATGAAAGTCCTTCGTCAAACCCGTCTGTGTGTCACACAGCAAATGCACGGTGCTTGAAGAAAATTAACAACCATTTCATCCGTTCCAGCGCTTCTTCCCTGGAGCTGACACAAGAACAGAAGGTGTTTTTCGACCCGGGGAGGAGGAGTGTGTCAAATGGGTGCGAATCGAACTGTCAACCACTGTCGCCCCAGGGCCAACCGTCGAAAGGCTCGTGTCATCGTGAGAGCTTGTACCACCGTTAAATCACCTGACAAAAGTGACATTCCACAGAATTACATCCACTCCATCACTCCAGTCACCATCGTCATCAGTGCTCAATGAGGGTTGAAAAATGAGGGCGCTGCTGGGTGGACTTTATATTTTTCCGCTCGACACTCCGAGCCGATAGACAGGTGGTGCGCGGCTGGACGAAAACACTTTCCCCATGCTCAAAATCAATGACCAGCAGCATCATCACAGCGTGTCACACGGCTGTCACCTGCATCAATTTTATTCGCCCGGCCCGGGTCGATCGGAAGGATCTGCTGCAGGGTATAAAGAGGGATGCTGATTAAAGTCGTAATTACGGCTAAACAGGAAAATTTGCTTATCACCCATCACGGCAGCAATAAACCCGATTATCGATAAACACGGGCACGGAAAGTTGACTGTGGGTTTGCGTGTCTCATAAAAAGGTTGATAATTAAGTTTGTCCTGATTGCATTTCATCACTCTCAACCGCACTTGCGATTGGCAGTTCGCATAATTGCCCACAAAACGTCGGTAAATTTTGTCAAGTTTAAGATGAAATTGGTTTAATCATCCAGAAGCAATTGCTTCCGGTTTGCAAAATTTCAATATAAAGAGCTCGTTCACCTCGTTGCAATCGCATTAAAGCGCTCTAATAATTAATCTAGAAAATTATATTAAATTCTGCAAACTGTTCGTCCAAACTCCGTCCAAAGTCAATTACCGGAGCTGATGAGATTGTTTACTAGCGAGACGGAGACGGAAGTTCTCGTTCGACCGAGCGATGCAACGAAGACAAAAAAAAGAAAATTAAACTCAAAACGGATAATTCTCACGCTTAAGGATCTTGAGGTTTGCAGGAGAGTGCACAAGATTATCTGAAGTGGCAACGGATCCGCTTAATCGATGTTTATGCTGCTTACGGTTGTACCGCTTATACTGGGGGAGCGGGGTAGAATTATTTAACCACCAGCTTCGGTCCATCGAACAAATTGCATATTAAACTTACCGCCCTTGAATTATTAATCTTGAGTTATTGTTCACTATAACTATATTTCGTTACATTAGGGTGAAAATTAACTTCCATAATAATGTTAGTAATTTGCTATAGTGAGCAAAAAATAAATCTTACGTTACGAGACCTTACAGGTTACGAGAATGGAATTTCTATTCCTTAAACCACAGATTTGAAGCAATAAAACACATTAGTTTTGCTATTTGTTTCATAAAGTTGATATTTGATCATTTTAGATTTGAAAAATATCAGCAACAATGCGAAAAATTAAGATAAAATTACGCAAACAGAAAAAAAACAATGTGGTAACGTATAACGCTTTTCCTTGCGCTATCGAACGCCACAAAAATCAATCCCAATCCAAACCTCCACACTTTCGCCGTGTAATCGATAAAATTTGATGTAATCAAATCGAATCGCAAGAAAATAGAGTGAACAAGAGCGAAAAGCCCACGTGCCCACAAGTAACCCACAACAGATGGAGATTTGTAGCTAATAAAAAAGGAAATGAAGGAGTTCAACACAAAAAAGCGCAGAAAAATACTTGAAGCCATCAAAGCAACCGCTAACGTAACATTTTGCGAGTGTTTTCCTGCAGGTGAGTGATGGTGGTGGTGAAAAGGGGTAGTGAGCGATCGGTGTGGAGCGAGACAAAGCTTTATGGAGCACGATGGTGACGAAACAGCAGCATTAACTCCACCCATCAAACGAAGGTAACGTTCATCGAGTCAGTCGGTCATCAGCGGCTGTTAGCATTGATTGGACGCATTATCACTTGACCACAACGCAACATACCGCGCTATACACGCGGACGAAGCAGGATGAAGACGTACAAGCGGCGTGTGCTCAGGTCAGTCGGCATCGGGTGGGTCCCACGACGAATTGGAGCAAATCGATAATCTCGTGATTGCAGCAATTTTTTGCTCCACTTCTCACACGTGCAACTCCCTCGTAGGCGGTCGTTTCTACCGCCTCGATTGGGGATGAAGAAAAAGGTGTTTTCAAATGAAGTCTGCTGGCTTCCGGGGCCACGGAATCAACAGGAAACGCTAGGAATAAGCGCACAAAAAACCCATGCCCAAGAAAAGGCAAGTAAAACATACGGAACGGAGCATTGTTGATGAAGCGGCGGCAGTGTTAACCATTTGGCTACACAATCAGTTCCGTTTGAAAGGGAGAGCACAGAAAAAAAACAAAGGCGTTTCGAAATATGCTACTCCTACACAGCTTTTATCGCTAGAATCGTCAGTTTGAATATTTAATCACCCCGTGCTCCAAGGTTCGGCACCTGGTGGTGCGAAAGTGGTGACACCGGAAAGGATAACCTAACGAGAGCACGAAGTCTCCTAGGCACCCAGGCAAAGGTGCGCAAAACAATGGGCATACCGAAAGATGTGTAGCAAAAAAAAACGAACACCGACAAAGAAACCATCATAAAGCAATGCTCAGTCGGGAGATAAAATCTAGCGCATCGAGCTAAATTGAAGCTAAACGAAGGATAAAAACGACCTACGGATGAGAGAGATAAAAGGGAGGATAAGGCAGTAACAAAAAAAAGGATAACAACTTCCGGAAAGAGATGTCTTGCAAACGCTGCAAAAAAAAGTGTGTACCGATTGGTCTTCCTGAGTAGAGGGTTTGGGTATAAGGACGAAAATAATAAAAAAAACACAGGAAACCATGCCACGAGCCTAGGCCATCCACTCGACAGATAACGATTGCTGCCGTGTGCTTCGAGTTCCGATCGTAGATTTATGCATTAATGAGACCTGATAAAGTATGAATGAGCGCGCGAGGAATGTGAAACTTGCCTTCAGGAGCCACCCCCGATCGAACGATGGCGAACACAGCCGATAATATTTCGGTGTGAGCAGGCCCACGCTTTTTCCGGCTGGTTGCGTTTTGTTATTCACGCACTGGGTGCTATGGGTTTGTTTTTTTTTGGTTTTGAAATGCTATCAGAATGCTACTATCGGTCTGTGATGACCCTAACCGATAGTGTTTTTTTTTTACGTTGAGTAAGCGGTGGAGGTAGACATTCCTGTTTTATTATACGCATCTTTTAACGTTATAAAAATCATAATAATATAAATATATTGTTGTAAAACTCTTCAGAAAACTAAAAGGAATACAAAATTAACAAATATTTTGGAGTCGTATTCAATTTATTTGCAGTCATTATAAAAATGAATGGAAATCTTTTTTACTTTGGTCTCCGAAGTTTGTGGCACTTTACTTGACAATAAGAAGTCATCGACTGAGTATTGAAAAGTCTTGTTTCACTTATTGATTGATAATTAATTGAGACATGCGGACGAACCATGTATTGTATTAATATATATGCAAACATGTCGATCTTAACATCACAGCCTTGCTTTCTGAATAAATTTAGGGCAGGTTGAGAATAGGTTTAAAACAGCCGAGAGGATTTCCATGTATGTATATTATTACGCCTTTGTTCTACCGCACACCAACTGGCTGTCGATCGTGGCGTTCGACCCTTGATGAGTTCGATGATGGAGCAGTGTTTCGCTTGGGTAAAACTTTTGCCCGATTATCCCGGAAACGAAGCCACCACGGGCAGAGCACCGGGCAGCCACTCGTCAACTTTCTTCCACTTGACCAACGGCAGGGCCACGCCCACACAATCGCGCAACAAAGAAAGCCTTTATTGCCGGAAAACCATATCGAACGGGCCGCTGATGGTCTATCGCATCGACCAGCGGCAGGAAAGCATAGTATGAGTTGCTTTCAGGGCGATCACGAAAACCGAGCATTGCGGTATTATACATTCTCGGGCCGAAATCGCTCAGAAAACTCGAGCAAAATTGATTGCCATTTATTCACGCTCCAGTGAACGATTGACAGGGGAGCGACGGGGGAAGTGTGGCAGAAGCAGCTATAAGGCACAGGCCAAGAAGAGGTCGCACGGTGGCAAGTGAATGATTTAGTCACTTTGGGAAGAGTTTTATCGGCTGTTTTTAGCAACGCTCCCGTATCGTTATCTCTTTTCTATGAGCTGTTTAAAACTTTTCTCGTTTATCGTGATATGAGCTTTGACCTATCTTCGCACCCAGAGCGAGCCTTCGGTGTGTGTTAGGTGATCTAAGTTGATAACATTTTATTACAAATCGTAAACATTCTCGTTCGTTAAGGCTGTTTTTAAATGCGTGTGTATCATCTAAAAAAATCCAATTTAACAAATGAGAATTCATTCGAGTGAA
>JXXA01005169.1:0-15218 GCA_000956255.1 Anopheles punctulatus | reverse complement strand
CTCAGGCAGCAATCTGCCGCTTTCGGCCCCGAGGCTTCCGAAAATAACAACACTTATTCTCGCTCCACACCGCACACAAAACAGCCGCGTAGAGGCGTAGTTACACTTTTCGAAGAAATACGGCTCCAACACGGCTGCAGACACTCTACGCCACGCTCTTAGCTCTCGGCTAAGGATCACACAGCTTGGGATGGCGACTGGCTCGCTCGCGTCCATTGTGCGGTGTGCGGCCAATTCACGTGCTCAACGCAGCATGAAATGCTTCCAGCTCTGAGACGAACGCCAGAATCGGCGCTATTGACGAACGGAACGGTTGCGATGGTGGGAAAAGAAAAGCAATTCAACCACGTGCCCGATCGCCTGCACGCCAGCAACACATCGAAATGAACACATTAGTGGCTACGCTCACGTTCCCGGCGTTGCTCATGTTAATCACCAGGAAACGGACACTTCCGGTCACTCGGCGACTGACCCGACTGGGACACTACCAGGGAAGGAACGAGCACGGTGACGGATATGTAATGAGTGGTTGAAGTTAACGTTTCGTGCCGATTGGAACAGAACCAGCCAACGCACGGTTTACATGCCATTTCAACACCTTCCAAGGAATGGTCAGGATCTTGGCGTCTTTCGCTGACTATCGACGGGCATCCAGACATCCGGTTTTCCAACACCCTCGCGTACATGAATGAATAAAGATTGTATTTAGTGTCATACTACAGGTAGACGGGAAATGTGTTCCTTTGCAGCTTTATCGAGAGTCCTGTTCAACTGAACGTCACTCGTTTGGTATTTGTGACACCACTCGCGCTCCCTCTTCAACCGAAATTCATGTCAGTTTTCAAGCGAACACTATCGACGCTATAGGCGGACCACTAACCAGCGTGACCAACGTTATGACCTTGTGGCCACTCCAAACACCGCTGCTTCCTGCCACAACCATCCATCCGGTCTTTTATTGATCCTTTGCTCCGTAGACGGGGGCCACCATGCGCTCGGTACGGAACACTACCGAAACGACTTTATTCCCCTTCGTCCAAAGTGTCACCGACGGACCGGACCCAGCGAAGCCAGAAAGGCGTCATAAAAATGTCCTCCGCTCACGTGGCGCAATAGTGCTTTTCCAGGATTTATTGCTCATTTCGCTCACATAATATCGCGTTCGCATGGCAGACGCGGCCATCCGCGGGTGGAGATGGGTTAAGAGCGGACCGACGAAAGCAATAAGACGGTAATGTACCAACGGGAACGCAACGCTAGTTCTACTCATGCACATAACATACACTGTGTGCGTATACAGCCCCCAACATTCCCGCCGGTCCATTTGGCGTCACCCTGCTACTGGCTATTATCATGACGTCCTGTGCTGAAGGAACCAAGGAAGGCCCTGTGCTGACCAACCAACCAGCATGCGAGGAGGAGAAAACTTTTCCGTGCAGCTCCAAGGCATTGAGGAGAGGGAAAAAAACAACACGGGTGTGGTAAGGGAAGGAAGGAAAAGACTTTATTAAAGCACACGTTCGGAGACCATTAGGCGAGCGAGAGGAGCTTCCATACATCGTACGACACAGTCAGTGAAGGCAATCGGGGAGTTAGACACATCGTATCCACCACCATCCCCTCCAACCGATTCGTGACGAGTAGGACTAGGTCACATAAACAGATGATTAAATGGACGGAAATATAGCCGTTTAAGCGGTCAATTTAATGACGACGAAAAAGTTGCCCCAGAGGAAAGCCCAGTCAAACTTTGCGCGGTAAGTACCAGAGCGCAGGACGTTGTAATCGAACTTGTTATTTCCTTCCTAGTTCTTAATGATTCTCGGATTTTCTTGAACATTAGTGCATCAATCTGTCTCCAATCTCAAATCAAATCTATCTGTTTTCAATTTAAAAAATACACACGGAGTAAAGGAATGCGTTTTTGGAATTTATGAGAAAAGTGTTTGAATTATATAACAAACATCAGTAACACTAAGAAAGATACATATGCTTAGAAACACAAGCTACTGACAGAGATTATGGTGATAATTAATAAAACATGTTCTGCAACTGATGCTTGGGAAAAAGAAATTATCAAAAATGCAAACAAAGAATTTAATAAAGAGACAACGAAATCCTTATCCAATAAAAATATATCAAGCTCAATGGAGATGTAACATATTCCGTTGGAATGCAGAAGCCACAACCATGTTGTAAAGGTCACATGAGAGGGTTAGGTGTGGGTTGTGTCAAAAACATACCAATATATAACCACACGAAGCATGAAACAGCCTTTTAATAAAGATTGACCGAGAATGTATCGATGTCTAGGCACAATTTGTACCACATATTTCCAGCCAAACCAATAGAACCAACCAATTCAACCACCCAACGATCTAATAAACGAATTAAATACTCATACCTTCACTGCTATTGACTAATGAAATCACATTTCAATTTTAACTGAACGCTTGTAGCATCATAAAATCATCACAAGTATACGTAACTCGACAACGACCCACGCACGGACGAACACGAGAATGTTAATGCTAACCGGGCACACAGCCATCGGTCACCAGAGCACCAGACGGTAATTAACTATAATGATGATGGAATGACAACGGAAAAATAATTATTATCATTCACGCGAAATCGTTTCAGGCCAGTGTCGAGAGGTTGTCGATTCGCTTTAAATGCTATTCTTCGCTTTCCGGTCGTGATTGAACTAGCACCAAAAGCCTGAGCTTTTTTGTGTTTTTTTTTTGATTATTTGAAAATCAATAGAATTCGCGAAGACCAAACAAATGAACAGGATTTGAACAACCAGTATTACGATGCTATAATTTTTTTATGGTTTATTACGTTTTTGATGATCCAGATTTCAATAAATAAAATGGTAGTCTTTTATTTATTGATGAAAGTGGCAAACATGATGCATTATTTGTACTGAGATGAATACAAGTAATTACTTTTCATCTGAAAATTCCTTCAACGATCTCGGTAAATAGCAAATTAAACAAAAGACTGAAATTCAATCACCATCAGCATTGTGATCCTTCCATCCCTACTTCCCTTTCCTAATATCACTTAAGTCTAAAAGCCATTCATTCACGAAAACTCTAAAGCTCTCCTTCATCAGCAAACGCTAACTGCTTTCAATTCTGCTGTAATTGCCAATCCACATCCCGTACGTTCGCAAACACGCCTAACAGCTGCCAGGTGTGACAACGTACTGCGACACTTTCCCGACGCGCATAGAGCAACGTACGAACTCAAAACATAACATCACATGGGAAAAGCTTACCGAAAAAGCAAACACAAACAACCAAAAGGTTGTCCAAAAAAAAAACAAGTGTATAAATAAAACCATACCAAGCGACGAACCTCTGTATTCGCTGCCACGACTGCAGCTGGTGCCGTGTACGGGATGCAATCAGCTAGTTGCGGTATTCTCCGTACCAAGCCGAAATTGAACCAAAGCCTCACGAGCAGACAAAAATTTCCTGCATCGTCTACGCACGCCCACACGAAGCCCGATGGACACAGGACGTACCAGCGGGAAGTTTCTTCCACCGAGTGCAGTAAAAAACAAAGCTTCTGAAAATTCACCACTACAACCCCAAAGGAACAACGCAGCGTCACCATGTTCGTGGCTACCAGGGGCTCCCCAAAAAAAGTGACCATCACATGAAACGCACAAACAGGCACCCAACATTGGCGAATAACATATTCCGCTTGTGTGTATGTGTTTTTTTGTAAGGTGAATCGCTTGTTGTACCTTTTCACTCCATTTCCATCTGTTGGGGTTCCACAGCCCGCTTATTTCTTTCTTTTTTTCCATTTACCACCCCTATTCATCCCTTACACTCTACGATTGGGAAGGGTGGCAGCCCTGACGCGGCAGCAAACACAGCCCAACACACATGTGCGACGGATGCGCAGTTGTTTTTCTTTTGTCTTTTTCACACCATCTCTCCCTGGGGTCGTTCTTTTCAGGGGGCAATGCGGATGCGGTCGCTAATGGAAAAATGGAAGCGGAAAATGGGTATGGAATTAGCCTATTCCGTGCAGTTGCTGCTGACCGACGGACGTGTGCTAAATTTAAATTTTTCCACCACCAACACCACTACCGAAGGGCATGGTGCATGTGTGGCTGCTGTCCCACCACAGGTAAGGGTGGCCCCGGCAGATATGCAATTTAGAAAGTCGGAAATTTAGGCAATGGCTTCATTTGAGTGCAGCAACATCTAAATTCGCGGAGGAAACCATAACATGCGACGCGAAATTAAACGCGCTACACCTTGTTCAATGTGCTTGTTCCAAGTAGTAAATCATAGTTTTTAAAACAACAGAAAAACGGCCTCAGACAGCTAGTGTTAATACTTCGAAAAAAGTTAATACAAAACTTCAACAGGAAAACTCGAATCAATTTTAATGAAACCGTAACATGCAAATTCATTTAATACCAAATTCATCGAATGGCATTTAGTTAAGTAAAATTTTCACAGTCACATCCACTTCACCAAAGCTTTTTCAAATGTTTATTCTTTTCTAGCAAATTAAACGCCACCAATCCCTCCACCACATAGACGATTAAGCACAAGAGTTTTCCAATACTTGAGCTCCGACAAAACCGAAGCGCAAATAATTCCAATCGAGCGCACACTCGAAACTTTGTCCAGTTCGTCACTGAGAAAAACTAAAAACAAAAAAAAAAGCTGCTCGCATTAGGACACATGTTTTATGTGGCACGAAACCACGGCGTACCATAAACACCTAAATAAAACTATTTGAAGCACGTAGAAAAGTTTCTGAACGAAAACGAAATTACACGCCTCCGGCCCACCCGCTCCAGCAAAAGTACTCTCAAAAAATGCATACATAGTACTCTCGGCTTTCATTCCTGTTGCTATTTTCGAACCATGCTCATGCAAGTGGGCAACGATCGAACTTTGTTCTAATTTTTACTACATTTCTTGTTGTTGTTAGAATTACGAACGACTTTTACTTTCTTTGTTTGCCTCGTTAAATGTAAAAATCTTTTTTCGCTGAAAAATTCGACTTTTCAACTTTTCATTCCAAGCTAAAGCGAAGAGAAGGCAGCTGCTGGAGTGATACGAGCCCGTAACCTTATCAAAGAGCGCTGCGAGGGAAAATATACTTTCCCATCCGTGTAAGCCGAGCCGGAAACTGAGCACAACAGCATCCACAATAAGGTGAAGTGAAAATCGACAACAAAAAAATAATACAACACACAATCGAAAACACACAAGCTCGCAGAAGATTTTACGCGATTTGATCCACATACAGAGGCACAAAAACGAACACACCCCCCGAGGCAGGTGCGGTTGCGTTCGGGTAATCTCCAAGACGAGAAGCGATGCTTCTGAAATGCCAGAAAGCCGGTACAAAAAAGTTCAAATCAAATCAAAACAACGAAACCAACTAAACTTCCCGCGCCAAAGCATCTTAAATCTTACATCACGGGTTTTGGTTTCTTTCGTTTCCTGCCCGCGCTAGGAATGTTACCCTTCAGGGCCGGGCAACGTCCGCGATCGTCCGACAGCGGCAGGACGTGCCCTGCATTCGTGAGGAGAGCGTAAAGCATCCGCAAAACCAGCCCAGGAAAACTTGAGCGAACTCAAAACAATAAAAAAAAACCCAATGAAACCAACACAAACACGGTGTAAATTGAGCTGACCACTCGAACCGGCTCGATCTACTGCTGCCGATGTTAAGTGACGGAAGCAAGCCCACATTTTCAGCAGATATTCGATTCCTTCCGAGTAGGTTGTTTTTTCATATTTAATTTCTTATCTGTGTGGTTGTGAACCGAGAAGTTATCTTCAGCCGCAAAACCGTACAAAAAAACACGTTTCATGCAGCGTAAGTTTTATTCCACCCCAACAAGCGCATTTGCTTTTGCTAATCAACAAAGAAAACATTCGTTTCAGCTCGCGTCAAATGAGAACCTTACCCTGTGAATAATGGAGACAAACGTCATTACGAATGCGGCTTCTTGCAATGATGTCATAAGCTTATTTCGCGTTACCATTGTTTACATTGTTTACCGTAAGTGACTCACGGGTAGTGACAAAATTAGAATCATCAATAAAGTTAAACAAAGGCAGGTATTATGAGTTTCACATATTCATTGCAGCTAACCGTTACTATTGTTTTAAAGAGAATATAAAAACAGCAAGTTTTCATATGAATAAAATAAAAATGATATATATTGTAGTAAATAATCCTACAACGATTATTAATCGATTCGAATCGAATAGCGATTTTTTAGTTGGGGCATAAGTATCTACCCGAGTATTATATGTTATTTCAAACGATAATTATAAAAATGCTTAATAAAACACCAGAAGGGATTCAGTAGAGAATCACTACGCAGATCGAACAAAACTGTTGTGCACGAGCGTCAAAGAAAACAAGTTTTTTATTTTATCTGCAGGGAATGTTTGCAAAAGTTTGACGAAGGAAAATTAAATAATATAAACCGGCACACTATTAGGGAAACGTGTGATGATTGTTTTTTTTCCAAAATCCACGGAACAACGTCACTCAACCGTGCTTACTTTAAATTAAATATAACAATAACTGAAAACCAAATCCGGGAGGATATGCTTCCAATTCGAATCGCGTAGCGTAGAAAAAATATATCAAGTTAAAGGCTCAACATAAATGGCCTTCGTCACCATGCACCCACCACGAACGAGGGTGTGGTCGACTATAAAAAGTTTACCGATTAGAGAAAATTTTACATTCAAACGAGCCGAAAATTGTGCAACCCATTCTCTGCATTCACGCTTTTTTTTATATATCAAAGAGCTTCGATACATTTGTTCTCTGTTGGTTGGTCTCGCACTACACGCTCGACATAAAACGTTCGTTAAGTTTAATCATGCTTTTTACGGTTGATTTTTATTTTCCTGCATTTCTCCACTTTCTCTCATTCCGTCCGAGTGTGTGTGTGTGTGTTTTTTTTTTAATGTCGAAAGTTAAAGTTGAACAAGCGTATTGTTATTTTTATTGGTTTTGGAAAATAAATGCCAGCATCGATATCGAATGCCAAGCATTCAAAATATGAGAGCGACTATGAAAGCGTAAAATATTCAGAAAAAAAGTTTCTTATAAAAAAAGACTCTAGCATTCCTCCAAAAACCGAATTGTCCACAATTTTGAATGATAATTTGAGGGACGTACCGAATTTCCCTGCTGCAATTATATGTACCACATTAGCTAGCATGTAAGTTTGATGTGAACGAGAAGATGTCAACTTGATTTCAAGTGTTAAAATTAAATCAAAACTTTCCTCATACCTATCGCTATCAAAATATATTAGCCTTAATTAAATGTTATGCATGTATCCATTAAAAAAATATCCATTTGCTGGGCGGAAAAGGGTTTTATCTGATTGAAATAGCATTTTCTCTCTATTTCCTGCGATGAGTTCTCATGATTTTTGCCAGTTTAAAAGTAAAAACCATTAAAACTGAAGCCCCTACCCTACCCTAAAACCCTAAAACCGTATCGCACATTTTCATCAGAATCCGATCAAACCCGCAAATAAAACGAACCATTAAAACACAAACGCACAACAAATGCGGGTTCGCGCCAAAAACAGAAAACAAAAGCTAAACCCAGACTATAGCGCACGGTGGTCTAGTGAAATTAAAAGCAAATAAATGCTCTTCCAGTGCGTGGTACGTGGCGCACGCGGTAGGGCACATACGAACGGAGGCCGTGCCATGAAAATGAAAAGGGAAATGCGATCTCACCCGGTTCGGAAAATGCGCCTCGTGCCCGTTCCACCGGCTCGCGTTAAGTAACTCGTTTATGGTCATGGACAAAACAACACGCTACACGCTTCATATCCGCACCGACACCGCCAATATAGATGCACATAATGCAAAGCCACATTTTCCGCTGGCCTGGCTGACTCTCTTGTCAAAAAAAAGAAAACAAAAAACCCATACGAGAGCACACACGGATCGAAATCGAAACCACGCTCGCCGTGCGATGAAGTCATGCGTAATTTCATTCAGCCAAGCGTAATTTCCGTCTGCACACCGTCCTCACCGGCAAGACGCGATCTTCAAAACTCGATCACTCGAGGAAAGTGAACCACAACCAGAAGTAACAAAATGAAAGAGAGTATAAAAAAACTGCAAACCCCCTGTCACGACGACGCGTTATCGCTCTTGCCAGTTTGTGGCCACTTGTGTTTGGCTTTTTTCGCTTTGCCAAACAGATGGTGTATCGTCTCACGCATTCGCATAACTTCGGCACGCACGGGAGAAAAGGAGCGGCCGCGTATGAATTACGGCCACGTTGCATCACAGGCGGCCAGTGGCGAAACGATGCTTGAGAGTTGTTAAGAAATTACGCTAACAAGAAACTGTTCGAATATTATTGAACATCGAAAAAACGAGGTCACGTGTCACGTGAGTGAAGATGGGATTTTAAAAAATGGCATACAGCGGGAGAATCGTAATATGACTTACTCCATAAATTGAACAAAAATTACCATGCTGTATGGTACTGCTCGCATTTGATTCATTTTCATCTGAGACAATCGACACGTAGAAAGGGTTTGAAGCGAGCATTTCATGCCAACTATTTATCACATATAAAAAATATTTTTATCATTCCTAATAAAATACGAAACGTATTTTAGAATGCAGCAAAAAGTTAAAAACGATTTTCGTAACAAAAATTGATGTATTTGTTAAATAGAATAACATCTTTGGCCTCGTTATTTAGTGAAAAAGTAGTGAGGACGAAATTTTGATCACCTACTTGACTCAAGTCTTAAATGATTTCCCTTCCCTTGTCTTTTCATTCGTGGCAGAAAAAACGTAGAATTTTCTGTTCAATATTTTTGTTGCAAACTATGGAGTTTTACACGACAATAACTTTGATTCATCCTTCAAATTTAATACATATAATATTCGTTTGAAGTAATATTTCTTTAGATCTCAATTACATGCCAAACAATCCATCACAGAACAAAAAAGACTCGGAACTCAGGATCGTATTTCAGTTGCAATTACTCAAACCAAATGTAAAAAAAGAAAAACATGTTCCTCGACCTTCCATAAACTCCTCCCACGTAGAGTCTTCACAATAAACGCTCAAAAGATCCGCACAATTAATCACCTGGTGTAGGACCGGGTGTAAGGACCGGCGTGGGTACGGTGTCGCTTTGCATTTTACTTCACTAGCACAATTTGAATCGTCGAGACGCGATTATTTAATGGCCGTTTCGTGCATGTAGCAGTTCAACAAAGCGCGCCACAATGATCGTGTTTCATTTGCCAGAACCTACTTACCTTTAAACCACGTCGCTACAGGCAGCAGAAATAAACAGCAATCGAAAATCCGCCGCCTACGAGAACACTTGAGGTGTGATGGATGCTTGGCGCTTTAGATGAACGCACCGTTTCACAGTGCACACAACAGAAGCGACCGATATTGAATGCTACGACACAATTAAAATTGACACTTTTAGTAAACGCAAAAAAAACGATAACAGACAAATAAACCGATAACAAAACACTTCTCGAACCGAAGGCAATTTGAAGCACGGTATCTAGGCACAAATGAAACCAATTCGCATACTGATTTCCTTCTCCGATCACACGGTAGCAAAACTCACTGCTATCTATCACTCGAGTATTTCTTCTTTCGCGTGAACTAAAAAAAAATCAACTTTTTTCACCTTCGCCTATCGAAACTTTATCCACGATTTTCAATTCTCGCCGAGGGTGCACAGGAGGTTTAAACTTTCCCCAACCAAACTTTCATGCCCTTTCCATTCACACTTCAACACCGATGTCCGGTGGACTTTTGCGGTGATTCTTCTATTGCCGGGTGCCGAGGGAAAACTAGCCAACTTGAGCCACTAATTCGATTTGCTCTGCGCGCGCGATTTATTCGTCACTTGCTTCATCTGCACCTGGAACACAAAACACGAACACACGGGCACCCGTCTTGCACTGCCTACTCTGTCTCAACTCGCGTACCTGCAAAAAATCAAGCGAAGAAAACAAAAGTTTAGAAAGAAAACAACGTGGAGGTTTTGAAAAATTATAATTTTGATGTAATCAAACGAAAGGAAAATAAATATTACTCCAGCTTATAAAACCGATATTGGATTTTGAGATTTCATATTCCGTTCCGCTCATCCTACCGGTTGAGTCCATTCTCCGCAAAGCGTTTAACTTTATGACGCGATTAAATCATTTCCCACCACCACACCACGCAGCGGTTGCTAAGTGCCTAAACAAACAGGCGAACGTTCGCTAATCCTTTCCCTTCAAAATGGATGCCTACAGCATCGAATCCGGGAATTCGGGCTCATCAAAAGGGCAACCGAATTATGAGCTTCGGGATATGAAAGTCATCTGCTAACCTACGACTTTAATGAACGTGTCCTTTGAAGTCGACTTTCGCACTCGTAACTTTTGCGACGGGTTATTACGCTAAGAGCCTACTTCTACTTATGGTAAAGAGCTGACGCGTCATGCAAGCGACAACTGCAACACGAAACACCCGTCCGGACGATACAAAAGCGAGTTGACATGTGACCCCGGTCGAGTTTTACACTGAAGCAATTTTACCACCGGTATGACATCATCTACTTTGTGCCTTTATGACGCACGCAGGTGGTTTACAGTTCCCAACATGGGATTCCAAACATCCAACGACGACCAATACAAGGTGATTCGATGGAGTAAAAATAGAACTAAGCGAACCACACCACTGCAACAAGCACCGAGCACACAATCAGCAATAGACACTAAATATCTGCTGTCATTTCTTGCACGGTAAGTCCACGACCGGATGGGACGGTTTTCTTCTTCCTAGACACAAGTTCAAAGTCTTGGAGCAGAACCACTGTGATTTTTTTTCATCCTGCCAGAGTCCCATTCCGTTCACCTTCTACGCCTTTGACGAGGGTTCTGGGATTCTGGACCGAAAGAAAAATCTCACAATCAACAGACCGGTCTGGATGGCGCTGGGCTAAGGAAGTCAGAATCACTGCCGGAGTTGGAGATCTGGAGCGAAATAAAAAAACACACTCACACACACAAGCTCCGGCAAGCCTCTGTGCCACCAGCCCCAGCTCGATATGAATTCCGCTCCTGGGAGCCATGAAATAAAATGCACACAAGCGAGCTCTGAACATTCGTTGGAATAAAATGGAATGGAATAAAAGCCCGTATTTGCACACCGGTAGTGAGGTAGAGCACGAGTACGAGGACAAAAAGGCCACCAGCAGATGAAACACAGCACAGTGTACTCCCCAGACTCGGTTCCGGTTCCGGTTGGGGTTGTTTTAATTTTCAAAAAACGCCACTAAGCACTCGGTTGGAGGTCTGCATCCATTTCCTTCTGTTTTGTTTTGTTTTTTTTTTGTGCTCTGGGCGAAATTTTCCATTATCAGTATTTGCTTCACTTTGCATCGGTAGCTGGTTCGGTAGCGGTAGGTATAGGACAACCGTCCTACGCACACACCGACCAAGAGCAATTGTTCCGCGAGGCATAGAAGCGATCAAAAAGAATTCAGCAGAGAAAAATACTACTTCTCACTACTTAGTAGTAGTACTCTGCTGCCGTTGCCATCGGAGTACATTACTACACTTCTTGCGGAGTTCGATAATCGGCGTACGAACGACGACGTCCAGCAGAGCACAGCAGCGGGACTGGCCCAACCGAAACAAATGAAACCGAACAACAATAACAACAGAACACCTAACCCCTGTTAGATACACATGCGATTTAGTGGCGTGTCAGGTGAGGGTGCGTGGGCCCCGCGGATGCTTTGCGCAACAATTCGTAGCCGTGCGTGCGGTCAGTCACAAAAAAGGTGGTTCGCATGGCTGAGTGGCTGGGCAACGAGAATGACCAACGGGCGAGATTGACGGACATGTTCGTGTGTTCGAGCTAGGCAAAACGAACGAAACCACGGTGGATAAGCGAGAAACACGGCTGGAGAGACCTGACGGTGGGTCACTGGGCCCGGACTGCCCGGTTTTCGGGGAAGGGATGATGAATTTTCGGTCATACGGTCATGAAGGTGTATCTGTTTGTTTCGCCACTGTTTTTTTTTTTGTTTCGTCGTGTGTATTGCGGCAGGAACTTACACTTTCCTTCCCAATAGCACGAACCCACTCGCAAACAACAACCCCACCCGGAACCCGTTTTCCCTGCACGGGGGTTTTGAAAACCGCACGCACGCGAAACGCGGAAAAACAATAACGCAAACCAGACACACACACACACGCGCGGACGTACGCACGCACGCACGCACACAAACACCCCAAGTGCAATTTCGCGTTCGTCGTTTTCGCTTGCGTCGTTTTTGTCGACTACTGACGCTCACATACACCGTGTCCGCACCGGAACGCGTTCCAACACTGAATGAAAAGCTCTCCGCGCTCTCGGCTCCGCGCGATGAGCATAAAACTCCGACGGGCGAACTGGGGGAGGAGCTTTTTCGGCGATGGGGAGGAGGGGGAGCGCGCAAACGCGCACCCGACGGCACCAGTGAGACGTGAGAGCGGTCGCAAGAAGCCGTCGAACGCTCACGCGTGAGGGAGCGCTTGCCTTGACCGGTTTTGTCGGAGTTGGTTCGGTTCACAACCACAGCCCACCGTTCCCTGTGCGACGGTCGTTACCGAGCGGTCCGTTTTAGGGGTGCGAAAGCGATTGCAAAATCGGTAAGCTCTCGGACCCCACAGCTTCACACAGCGGCGGCCGCGGGTGAGCAACTTCATCTGCTCACCTCGTGAGAGGAAAAACGCTGAGGGAAAAACCATTCTCCAGAGCACCGACCGCTTCACCCGTGCTCTCGGCAGCTCGAGCTCGACGAGTAAACACCGTTGCCGACAGCTCGACTCTCTTGTCGGAATTTTCTCCGACAACTCTCGCTGCACGGGACACGGCGTTCCGATGGGGTGGAAATAAAAGTTGTTTCTTGTCGCGTTCATCATACGGCTCCACACCGATCGTCCTTCGGTTCGATTAATGAACGTGAGAAGACGGGAAAAAAAGACTGACCAACGAACCACCATACCCTTCCCCAACAGGGAAGCGACAAAAGTGAAATCGCTGTTCGGTAAGAGACGGTCCGGTACGCAAAACTAGCTTCAGAACTACACGTTTTTAAAATTCACGAAAAGACACTACTTGAAATAAATTACAATCATTATTAAAATCATGCCGGATCTTTGAAAAAAAAAAGACACGAGATCAAGCCGGAGTCTGTAGATTAGCAAAACAAATTTCGAACACAATTCGATCATCCAAGTAGCTCACGGTCAGTATGTTGTCGGACACGATTGGGTTGCCCCGGCCAGCCGCAGGTGGTTCAGGGTTAATTATCGCTTGGGAGGTAAAGACAAAAAACACTCATTCAGAGAAGATTTTAGTGTTCGTGAAGTTTGTTTTTTTTCCGAAGCGTTCGTGGAGTAGGTTGTTGAACGAGCCGTGATGCAAAAAAAAACGTGATGGTTAAAGTGTCCGAGGTGAAAAAAAAATCAAAAATCCATTCGAAGCTGTTTTTGTCTTCCCCCATCTGGCAGACTGGTTGCTCTGACGAAAAGGTTAATGGCATTGTTTAAGGTGGCGCAGCGGACATTTTGCGGCTCAAGAAAGATACAGTCTAGAACACTTTCGTAAACGTAAACAGCTGATGTTATTTTTCAAATCCAATGACGTACTTCCAAACTTCTTGAGCTCGTCGTTGCAGGTGAAACGGCAAAAAAACGAGCGCTTCTAACGCACGACCCTTGTCCTGTGGAGCAGCCAGGTCAAGCAATAAACGAAACACAAACAAATCACGCCAAACCAGCGCTCGTAGATCAACTTCGAATGCCACCGCAAACGATGATCCTCAATTGATGGTTTGGTCGCAAAACACACACGGTCCACAAATCATGGCCCCGCAAAAGCAATAAAGTGATTCTAAAAAAGGCAACACGTTGTAAAGAACGCTGGAGCGGCTTTAATTGCTGCCATTGTTTGACCATCGCGAGCGCCAATTTTTATCCGCCCCGCGTTGCGCGGGACGTCCGGGTGGTCCGTTATCGCGAACCGCCACCGGGAACCGGCAGCCTGCACCGCACGTGAACACGTGGCCGGAAAGGGTCCGTGATTTCAAATCGTCCGAATGCAAACGATTGGTAATGGTTGCGACGGCGGCTTGAACAGGTGCCCCGGACACGTACGCAAAAACAGAAGTACATGCAAAAGTGGGCGACGGATGAGTTTTTATCGTACCGCGGAAGGTTGTCTTTCTTTTCCCTGAAGGTGCACGCATGCACTGATAAGTTGCTGGAACCCACGGTCGGTGCATTGCTAGTGCGCGGATTTTAAACCATTTGACTTGAAACAAAACAATTTTATCATTTTCACAACACTATGATGTACTCATTCAGCGGACCATGGGGACCCCACCGTGAATCGCCGGGCACTTTCAATCCAACCAGCTAGAACAACCGTAATAGTTTAACGTTTTGGTCAACGCACACCACCACCCACACCCAGCGGGCGCGCGAGACAAACGGACAAAACGGTGCAACCGAAAAAAATTCACGTCCCAACGACGAAACCGAAGCTAATCGTAACTTTGAAACCACAATCCGGCACGTACAAACCCTGGTCGCTACTTTGCAGATCGGTTCGGGCTGGTGGTGGGAGTCGTTGAGCCTCTCTACTACCCTGAACAGCGCGCAAGGAGGAGACAGCGGCACTACACGAATGGTGATTCCGACTGCTCGACTGACGACAGAGCCCGCGGGTTGTAGTGGAAGATGGTGAAGGCAAAGGAGCGGTTTTAAATTACGCCACCTTATAGTCGCGACCGTCCCGTTTGCACATATAGCGGCTTAAAGTGCGCGTGTGTTTGTTCGGTGATTCCCAAAACTGGTAGTGCCGCTGATCGGGACAGTTTAACGCCGATAATTGGTTTGCAAATCGATTTCGTTAATGTTATTTCGATGCGTTTCATTTCATTTTGATATTTTAAATAAAACCTATATTAAACTAAAAAGCATCACAAAAATATGATTTATGAAAATGTTTTGATAAGAATCATAAAAATGACTCTGGTCCGAATTGATTCATATTCATTAAAGAATCATCTTTCTAGGTTGGCATAAAGCTCAAAGTTTCCAAAGAAACAGATATAAACTACCGAAAATCATTTATCTCCCAAAAAA
>JXXA01005168.1:0-14433 GCA_000956255.1 Anopheles punctulatus | reverse complement strand
AAAAGTAACATAAATTAATTTAAAATGGATTGGTGTTATGCGCATTGCACATCGTTGGGCTGAAAATTGAGAAGATATTTGTTCACGATAGTAGTGAAACGATCAGCGAGCCCAAATGACCACACAAATTGAGCCCAACACTGTGCCCTCAAATCGATCTCATTGCATGATTAGTCCTGACACGGTTGTTAATAAAATCATTCATCTTCTGCCGACTGTGGTCGGCGCTGCAGATCTCTTAGCCGTTATTGATGTACGCATGGCACCCAAATTTATTCGCTTCGATGCGATACGATCGGTCCCATGTGTGCCTTTCCCGCGAAAAAGAAGGTACCAGGTTCCGTGTCCTAATCGATCAAACTGATGTTGATGGTGCACGATTCATTACGGCATGGCATGCGCCCAGCGCTCAACATCCTTATTGACGTAACGAAAACGAATTGTGCTGATGGCGGCGGGTTATACAGGTACATAAAATATGCTCTTCTATAAATAAGCTCATGTGGGCCATAATTCTATTCGCTATAGCTTCGGGCGAAAACGGCGTTCGGCGAATATTTGGGCGGAATAGCTTCATATAAAGCTGATACGTTCGGTGGCAGCGAATGTTCAAATCACTCGAAACATTGCCCGAAAGGACCGTGAGAAATATGTTACAGTTCCTTTAAAGCTGCTGCAGTGAGTGAGGGCTTTACCGGCGCCGGAAAGAGGTAGGAAGGATGCTCTGAAAGCGCACAAATTTAATAAAACCATGCTCAACAGCAAAGCCTACGATGATGCAGCTGTTTCCTTGCTGGTTGCACCGAAACTATCTAGCGCTTTTGCGCTGTTCGTGGCGTGAGGCAGCAACTAATTTTGCTCCATCTTGACGTTTTCTCAAAGAATTTAAGACATACACTAACTCGGTGTCATGCTCAAAGCGCCCGGCGTCATGCCGCTGGATCCTCTGAAAGCACCGATGCAATTAGAGTGACACCGATGTACAGCTTCGCTCGAATATAGGTCTGCTGCTGAATAAAGCATCTCACCGATGCACTTCGCTGCTATGAAAAAGTTCCTCACCAATGCTTTGTGCATTATTGTGCGATTAATAAAATATGCATCATAATGTCCCGGCAGCCGTTTCTAACCGGCCACTGCAACTTTCTCACAATCTAATTCGAGCAAGCATAATTGAATCATAACAAGCTAAGAAAAGACTGTCCATGCAAGCATCGTCCCAAGAAAGTACACCGAAAGAAGGGCACCCGCGTGCCAGCGATAAAAATAGTTTGTCCTTACAGGATCGCAGCAACGGCAGCGCCACGATGTCAAAGCGAAAAGAACGAGCCTTAGCAAAAGCCGATGGATGCTGAAATTGGCTGCACGTCCTCAGACTTCTCCGGTGCTCGATCTTTCTCGGTCGACAAGACGAGGAGGGACATTGTGCGCATCATCGGGCACGGTTTGTTCATGAATAAATTACCCGCTGCCGATGTGACCCGGGGACCGTGTGGAGCGCCACTTCTAAACAAAAGGCCACTTTCAGCACCGGTCTCTGCGTGAGCGGCGGCACAATCAGTCATCTCTTGCTTCTCGCCTTCGCGCGACGCACCGACCTATCGATAAAATCTCATTAAAGACCGTGCACTTATCGGCCCTCGCCTGCAATCGCGCGTCCCTGCGACCCGGCATGGATGATTATTGTCATTTGCGGACCAATTAGCTGCTTGAGGAAATTATCGGCATTGATTATTCAATTACTATCTTGGCCGATTGATGCATTCTCTTTTTTTCGCCCTGTTTCGGTACGTTGAAAGTGATAATTAAGACGTTAGGTATTTAAGTGGCGATGCAGGAAGACTTTAGCCAAAACGGCAAGAAAGAACATAAAAACGCTCTAAACAATTTTACAGAAGGACGTAACAAAGGTGGTACTAGAAATGATAGAAATTATCTTTCATAATAAAATTAGACGAAGTGCTCCAAAGGTTGTGCGATCGTCTTGCTTCTTGTATTTGCCGTCAGGTTAGCGGTCAAAGGCGAAAGGAAAACTATTTTTTATTTAAAATATAATGGTTCAATTACTACCATAAACTTTAATGTAGTTCGATTTTTCAACACATAAATCACTAATGGTGTTTGGACCTAAACGTAGGCAAAACGGGGGTACGCATTATGCTCTTCTTTCAAACTGACTCCACAAAAAATTAATAGTAATTTATGATAAATTTAGGGCATAGAAAAAAAAGTAAGCTAAATTGTATTTCTTTTACCGATCTTTAGCTCCATAAAGAAGCATACTATTAATAAAACGTAAAGCTTTAACTTAGAATCCTTTTTTTTCGAGCTCAATTGGCTCACAAAAAAGGCTAAATAGTTACAAAATACTAACGTCTTAGTAGCCAATATTAAGAACTAACATGATGAAAAACTTCAGTTAAATTTATGAGATGCAGTTATTTTGTTTCGTTTTAAATTATCGTATTAAATTCTCTAACAAACCTTCGAGTTAATTACTATGTATAAAATTTGCTTACTAACAGAAACAAATACTCACACCTTTTAACAATTTTATAAGAATATTAAATGGATTTTTCTTTCCAACCTGACAATCATGTCATTATCATCATGTTGATGTTTCGAATTCGTTGACATTCGCTAAAATACAACAGCTCTCCGCTGTTGTAGAACGTACAAATTTGTATGGCACCTGAAACAAGCCCCCAAGCGCCTCGCGTAGTGACGGAATTAGCGCCCATTCGGCTGACACCACCCATTCTTACGGTCGATACGAAAAGCTGTCCAAACTCGCGCCGTGTCATTATTTCCGTCGCAAAACTCGTCCACATCCCTCGCTCCCAACCGGCCCCAGGACGGCCTCGCGGTACGTTGCAACAAGCTCTGCGCGCCCGAGTCGCAAACCGTGTAAACCCAAACCACAAACATGAGCTGACACTGCTTATGATTCTCTAATGATGCGCAAAATTGTACATCTTCATGGAAGGACACGGCCATTGTCGTTGCACATACACTTACGGAGAGGCAGAGCTTAACGAAACGCTCCGATAAACCACCTGCCTCACGCGGGTTCCCAAACCATTGACATAACTTTGACAACTTCTGCCACCGTTTCGGGAGGATTTAGGGAGGGGAAAGGAAGGGAAACAGGGCTTCGTTTCGTATCAAATTTCCCGCCCGAAACGGCGGTTGATCGCGTGAGGATGGATCCAGCGACACGGGTACGAGGAATATTTCCCAATTCCGATCAAGGATCCGTTGTTGGTGGTTTTCCTCCTTCTTGGAAATTAAGCATTCATGGTTCATCAGCGTAGCGAACGTCGCTGTTCCGTTGCTGGCAAACTATCGTTATGAATTTTACAAACCCCTAATACATCATGTGTTTGGGAAAAGTTGCGCTCGAAATCGAGGAACATCTCGTGCACTATCACGCGGTGGGTTGTGGTGTGTTTGGAGGAGCAACTTCAGAAGGTGCCCGACTTAGAAGCCGTCGGACTTTCGGTGCGCAAAGTTCGCCAAAACTATCAGAGCGAATCGTAAAAAAGTCGAGCGGCACTGTAGATGACGGTTTTGATTAACTTCCAGCAATTGTTTCAAAACGGGCGTATTATTACGTTACCATCGCTCTATCCATCAACCTAGGATCCCGGCCGGGCTGGGAACATAACCCTACCGAACCGGTCGTAAACATTCGAAGCCGTTTTGCTCAATTGTACGTGAAAGTGGACCCACGTGTGTGCACCGGACGTCCGCTGTTTACAGGACACAGGCTTGTATATATTGCACAACTTTTAACCCCGTCCCATTCGAGCGGTGCTGCTCGTTACTTTCAGACCAGAAGTAAATCAATTGTTAAACGATACGGCCAATCGCAGTGGTCACCGGACCCTCGGACCTGCAATTGTTCCGTATCGCACCGATCCTGAGTGGCAGCTGGTAGGATAGAGTAATTGTTTTATGGACCGTTCCGCACCGAAACGAGCGTCGTCTCGTGCAGCACAAGCTAGTAACGATTGCTGCCGCAAACAGGCACCAGCGAGGCAATTGAATTCGAAATGAATTTCTCTATAATGCCTCGCTGATTGGTGTGCCTCGAAGGGCGAAGAAAAACAAGTTAATCATTAGGATATATTTGGTGTCGATCGGTAGGAGGAATGCTTTTTTGGGTGTAAGCAACGGAAAAGGTCGTGCTCATCGCACAATTTTAAAGCAGTTGAAAGATTGGATACATTGAGGAAAGAAATGTAAATGAGCCTAGAGTTATGCTATCTGCTCGACATCCAATTAAACTTTTATTTTTTCAAGACTTCAAATACATTTTCTAATTGACTAAACCAGTTTGAACAATGCATACATGTTTTCATGCATAATTTAAAATGAATATCCCAAATTATGTAAACCGCGAACCTTAATGCAATGCAGCATGTTGTTCCAATTAATAAAAATATTTGTTTTACCCAATCAGTGCAACAACTCTGACAGACTATTTCATTGCGATTATTAAATAATTCAGTCACAACCCAAACAAGGTTCCTTCTTCCATGTCGAACCGAGAACCAATCGCAATATTTCAAATTTCACCAGATCGTGAATAATTCATGCTATTCCCTTCATCGGTGCTATTCCTACGCACCGCACCCGAGTCGAGCGATATTACCCTGCGTACGAACCTATCGAAACTCGTTCGATAGGAAAGTGATTTTTCCACGGCGATGTCGAATGCTCATCGAACGTTCCGAACCGGACCCGGTGCAGGTACCATAATTCATCGAAAAGAAGCTTGCGCGCACCGTTGTCCTCGTTTTCGTCGTCGATAAGCCACCTTCGGCAAACATTAGCATAATCCTGATCCGTTTGTATGACCCAGAGACGTTGGTTGAAGAAAAAAAAACACCAAGTCAAGTCCCATCAACTTTCGGCAGCGAGTTGGTCGCCCATCAGCCGATCGGTACTTATGCTCGGGAGAATGCTAGCAGCAAGTGCTTGCAAACATCCTTCGAAGGGATCTTCAACCAGATGGCGCTTATATTTCGAGCCCGATGAAATAGAATGGATCGAAGCGTTTCGTTTTTTGCCACCTCAAAAGTACCAGGTGGCTGATGATGCTCTTATTTTAAATACCGCCCAATTATTAATATCATCTCTAGACCATCGAGCTGTCTAGGAGCGTGGGCGCAAATGGCATTTAGCGAGCCTTTGGCTCGATTTGAACGTGACTGAAACGCGTAAAGGGCAAGGTAGATGTTATTTCTCCCCTCCCCGTTCGGGCGGAGAAAAGGACATCATTCAACCTTTGTAATGTTTATCTTCATGTTGCACGTTACGGACGGCGTAGGAAAAAAAGGTCATCGTTGACTGTGGGGTATGTTTGCTCGCATGCCGTTTAAGTCGCACGTACGGTGTGTCTTTTCTTGAACGGTTTCATAAAACGTAAAAAACCCATTTTAAGAGCATTTTTTATACCACACCGATTGCATACTTTCGGGCTGATAAAGTGCGCATCAAAGCTTTTAATCCATAATCGGAAGACGATATCGTTTCTTTTCTTTCTTCTTTTTGCCGGAAAACTCTTCACTAGTTACATGGAATAAAATCCCATTAGAACGAATTAAGATTACATCAATATAATCGCATCCATTGCGCTTCTATTTACTCGGTGACACGATTGCTGCAGCATCACGGACCTCCGTCCACCGGTGCTACCAACTCTGGCCCACTGACCGGAAGACACCGGATAGCCCAGTCAGATAGGCGCGACACGAACCCAAAAGAGGAGGCAGCGAAAAATAAACACAATATTTACTGGCGCAGGGACGAAGCCATCGGCCACTTTTATTGCTTCCTTCATCGCCGAGCAAAATGAAAAATCGCTTCCCGCCTCGCCCACAACCACCAGCAGAGCTGCCTGGTTGAGAGTGGTTGGAAACCAAGGGCGGACGCGGGGCGGTGCAAAGACAAACATTATTTTCATCCTGCGCTGCATCCAGAAAGGACGGTTCGCTGTTTTGTTTGGCCAGTGTCCTGCGCGAAGATAAATAAAGCCTGGTCCTGGACAAGGCAGCTCCAAATGTTTACCGAGCGAAAATATCATGCAGAATTTCACGGTTCCCGCTCATGAGTTTCGCAAATACGCACACACGCACACACATGTCAGGTCATTTCGGTGAAGTTTGTTTGGCTTCGGGATAATTTTGGGAACAAAGCCTACTATTTGAAAAATGTGGTGAATCTTTAATTTTTGTTAAATAACTCCCGACACTACTGCGTTCGACGGAGCTCAGATGAAAATAAATTCTTTAAGCAAAGAATAAAAATAAATTTAAATTTATATTACCCAGAATGCTGTACTGGCTCTAAATCAATAACACGCACTTTGTTCCGTGTGATGATATTAAATTTTCCCCACGAAAATAAGCTTCCGTGAAGGAAAAATGTCGGCAGAGAATTAAACCAAATTGGAAAGCGTGCCCACGGAGCAGAAGGACGAGCAGTAATCGTACCGAGAAGCCATTTTTTTTTTGCTGGTGTCCTGCCATGGTCGATTGAATGCTCGCACGGCCATTGTGATACTTCAGCGTCCAGTCATCATCACCGGCGCGAGTATGGAAATGTTACGAAAACAATTCCGAGTGAAATGATCCGGGCGGAGTAGATCGAAAAACGGCACCAAACATGCACAAATAAACGACGGCCCCATGCGCCATGCGTCGTTTGCTTTTGGTGCAAAAGTTTCACCGTTCGCATTCTCGCTCTTCGGTCGATTTAAAGTTATGCTGCTGGTGCTCCTCGTGCTGAAAGGAACTTAGTTTTCTTTCGCCTTCGCAATGCGCGCCCGGTCCCAAGGGACACCCGATCGGCTTCCATCGACGTCGCCGATTCATCGATGGAAATCGCGGAGGAGGAGCCCCCATTATGGAAAAGCAATTCAGTGAACGGTGAAGCTATTAAGCTTAAACATTTGCCCAATGAATAACAAACTCCAGCCCGCTGCTGGGCGGATGGGTCGACGGTTCGATCGCAAGCCCGGGACGGGCCCAGCCGTGTGCGGTCACTTTGATGCTGCAAACTTTTAATGACAGTCAGTTTTAATAGCGCCCGTCGTCCGTGCTGGAATTCGTGTTCGCGAGTTTCCCCGGGAAGCTTAGGGTAACGACACTGTGGGCCCTGTGGGGATGATGCTAACGGTTGTAATAATGGGTGGAGCATAAGAACGCCGTATACCATCGCTCTTCCGTTTATTAATATTCGATTGTTTGGAAAATCAACACTGGGGTGGGTGAAACAAGGAAACATCGGCGTCAGGAGCCGCTATTACTTCGATTTTCTGTGCTGATGGATTTCTTTCAGCAAGCGAGCATGGGAATGGGCTACAAGGGAAATCTTTTTACGTTATGTTCTTACAAATTCAATTCCTGTGAAATGTTACCTGAGAACTCTTAAGGAGTCATTCCTTGTCTTTTCTGTTTCTCTAAACATTTTTTTTTAAATCACACAATTATTTGAAGTGCTGTAGATGAAAATCATTCCGAAGGAAACGATTTTTTTCAGAAAAAAGTGGGGAACAACAACAATTGCCGATAAAACAAAGACTTTAGCATGAACATTACGAAGCTAAATGGTAAAGTAAATACAATTTACGAAAATGTTCCAAATTATTTACGAATAAACGAATAAAAAACACATCAAATTATTTTTGTTACAAATCAAAAGTGTACCATTATCCAGCATTACGAATAATATAATTTAGATAAATCATAATTTAGATAAATATTTTTACATGCTTGTATGAAAACCATCACTAATTCAAAATTACCCTATCGGCTATCAACTGTGCTCATCGTTGGCAGCTGGTCGGTCGATAATGATACGGTCGATATAGACGTACTTAAGTATTGTCTACAATTTTCTGGCATTATTAGGTGATAGTCTATTTTTTATTATTTTTATCATTGTAGCGTGTAAAATGTTATCAAATAATTAAGTACAACCATATCAAATAAAGAATAATTTAAATTTACCAGATTTTGGAACAGTTTGCAATGAAAAAGGTTGTATTCAGGAAAATAAAAACTGGTAATATTATTAATAATATGATTACAAACAAAACACAAGTTTCCTATTTTAAATCCTTTACATGCTTTTTTCTGAAAATCTTTTTTGCCATTCACAAAAAGTTTTTCGCAACAGTTCAAAAACATTGACATAATTTTTATAGTTATGCATTTGTGTCGATGAAAATGTTACGATACACAGTATTTAGGTAGAATAATCATACAATTTGGAAGACTAAATATGCAATCCTTTGTCCTTGTTATTGAGAGTAACATTTCATCTGCGAAAAACTTCTTTTTTTAATTGAAATAACGTTCGCTACCATCGTTCCTCATTATTTGACATTTGGCCTAACAGTCTACCATTTTAGTAACCTTTCGCATGGCAAACAATTGTATGTTCCATCCACCGACCGGTTGAAAGCACGCGCAAAGCCAGCCTCTGTGGTTTATTTGGTCATTATAGTAGCATCGCTGGACGACACACGCGGTTTCGACTGCACCGGTCCAGATATGGATGTGACCGAATGGATGACGTTTTCTGGCGAAGAACCACAAAAACTGCTTCTCGTCCTAAGGGCGAACGAGCGCTTGCGTGCGTGTGTGTGTGTTTGCCGAGTGGTCCAAAGCATCCACTCCGATTCACAAATGAACCACACCAAACGAGCAGTTCCTCGAAACATAAGTAGCAGATGTGGCTCGCACAAGCAGGAAGCAAGTTTTCGGCACAATTTCTCGTCGGACTGACTGGGGAAGGGAGGAGGGACACGTGAAGCTTTGCGGAGATTGTACATACATTTAATGAAATGACAGGCTAAGTTTGGGTCGTGGCGCATAATGGAGGCAGATTAAGTCCGACATGAACGACTCGGATCGTAATATGCCGTGCACACTTTTACTTTTGTTTTGAGTGGTTTTGCTGTTAGTTATTTTGGGACGGGAAAATTTAATCCATTTGCTTAAGTTTAGCGATGTTTAAAAGAACACATTTCGGAATGCACGTTATTGTGTAATTTCAACGAGGTTAAAATTGTTGCGAAAATGTATATGCTGTTTATTGCAGACCCGATGCACACTAATAAGCAGCAGAGAAATGCCGCAGGAGCTGAAATTTAATATCAATAGACGATCCTGCATGCAACACAACCGGAAGCCGTCATGATCAGGTCTCAACAGGTCATCGGAGAGGTAACTACTGAGCTGGAAACCATGTTAGAAGCCACATTCGCCGGCAGGATCACGGGCCAGTTCGTTTACAGAACTACTACGGGGCGTTCTTCGCATAAGCGTACGGATCCATTGGAACGAACGGGCGTAATGAACAAATCCCTCGCCCGCTAGTACGGCACCGAAAGCCCATCGGACCTCACACGAGCACCGAGCGGAAATGCTGTCGACACATCCGTTGCCAGTGCCAGGAACGATTATTCGTTCGCAATAGCCTGTCATGCAATCGTCCGCATGTTTGCCCGCCGTGGGTTACATTTCCTTGGTGGAAAGGAAGCCACCGATGACTTGTTCGGACACCGATAGGGTGCGTGCTCGTTGCATCGGCTTCCTTTCGCATTTGCAATTGAATCCAGCATGCATCGGAAGCTAGCGTGTGTACGACACAAGCTTACACTGCACTACGCAACGCCCATTATCATAACACGATATTAATCCGATTCCGATTACAACAGATGTTGATGATTGCGAAGGTTGTTGTGCAGAGGCTTTTCCGATGAAAACTAGTAGCGAATGTAAAAGCGCGACCGAGGCAATAATGTTAAATTAATAACGAATTTCAGCTCTTCCGGTGGAAGGCTCTTCTGTTGGCCCAGTAATTGTTCTTCGGCGATAGAAAATTATGCCATTATTCCTATGCAAGAACTTTGTTTGTACTTATCACATAATATTGAGGCGCAATTTGTCAAATGAGCTTAAAAGTATGCAAATTGCATGAAGTTTACGCATCACAAAAGTTACACAAATTGTGAATTAATTTTATTGCTTCAGCCCAAATGTATGCAATCTGCTCGACAAACGCTCCAATCACGCTTAAAGTAAAATATACCACGATGAAACTCAAACTATCCAGTTAGTAAACAACAAATCGATTAGATTTTTGTAAAAAAAAACTTAATTAGGATTTCAGCAAAATACTATTAACATGTTTAATACTCCCATCAGAATAAATTTTTGGATTTTTACCATAAAGGGAACTGCTCGAATCAAGCTGTACGTGTTACACGATTGCTAGCAAACAATTTTTCATTTTCGAAGTAACAATTTGTTATTGACTGTGGACAGCAAATTCTTTTCAACACACGTACACACACAACAAACGACCGCTAAATTGCTACATGTAATGCAGCTACAGATTACTCAAAACAAATGATACCGTCGCGGGGATAGGGCCTCCGTTTTTTTCTCAGTCGTAATTTAATTCTGCAACTCCCGCTGGTACTTCCGTACCGAACGCGAACGGCCACGTACGTACGGAGATGGTAAACAAACGCTAAATCAAACACTACACGCAAGCGAACGCGACCTACTAAACGAGCAAGGCTTGAAATGGGCAAAATCCGCAGAACACAAGCATCCTAGCAACGCCAAGGACGAGTAGCACAAAAAAGGGAACGTCGACCGCTCGTCCAAACCCAAGTGGGCAGCTGGAGCTGGGAGCACAGGAGGAGCACAGGCTAGAAGCAACGTTTAACACCACCATTTCCACATACATGTTTTTTTGTTTTTGTTGATGTATACCTTGCCTCAACACGAGTGGCCTTTTCCAGCGCGGACAATGAATCATTGCTCAGCTTGAATGGGCTCCTCTGGGTCCTTACCGACGTGCAGGCGAACTTGGATGCATCTGCCGGGCCCGTACAAGACATGAAAAAAGCATAAAGGCAGTGCGGGATTTGTAACGACAAATAAAAAAAAAAACAAAAAAGAGCACAGGACCAGTACAGGATGCATCTCCACGAGGGCAGCACACGAAGGGAACACCCATTAGCGGACACTAATCTAGGAGTACGTGCACGGATCCTGGAAGTAAGTACGTGGAACGGATCCTGTGCGGAACAGCCAACCGTCCACTTCCACTCCCACTCCCACAATCGAACTGGGAACAACAACTCCTGAAAGCCACCCTACGCCGAGCACGACAAACACTGCGCACCGTGCCGAGTTCCATTGAAAACGGGATTTCCGAGTAAATTGGATTTCCCAAGCGTCCCGCGGGGGATCGCTCGGTCAGCTGCTTCAGCAGGTGGCCGGACGTACCGAAGCGCACTTCTTCGGTCGAAGCGCACCGACACACAAAGGAACTCCGGAAAAGCGCAACGAATCGCATCTCGAATCGCCTGGGTGTCATTGACCTACTTCCGCGTGTCCTACATTTTTTTTTTTATGTTGCTTCCTGCAGCTGCAACACGATCGGGATGTAAATAAGTGTCTTTCGGAAGCAATTGCTGTTGACGGTGCAATTAAATTGTGTTTCAATAAAAAAAAAACGTTTCGAAGGGAGGAAAAAAGTGGACGGGTAATACGAACCTGTCAATCGGCGAGCCAGCGAGTCTGGTGCGTCTAGTGTTTCTAATTAGCAAGTCGTTGCCCTTCCCGGTCAGGCATGTTCGACGACCAGGCGATGCACAAAACTCCTCAGGACCGTCAGGACACACGACACGCCACACGAGACGATTCGGTTTGCGCTCTGGGAGCGTCCTCTTGCACTGGTTGCCACTCTCACGTGGGGTGTACTTCGTACACATACACAAACACACACACCCTCTTGCTTTCACTAAGCGCGCACTCCTCCGGACGACTTCCCAATCACGTGCTGTCACAGGCCGATTTTCCCATGGCTTCTCCACGTACCAGACGTGGCATGCTGCGATTGAATTGGAAAGGATGCTGCACGGCTGCTGCACGGCTGCTGCTTGGTGACGGCTGGTCAACGATTTTGTATTTTTATTTATTGATAGGAACTTTTGCCGTTTTCACACCTCACACTCACGAGCGTCAGTCGCGTTGGACGCTGATTAGCGCACCGAAAACAGGCACGCCTCACCGCACCGAGCACGGGCGCCCATCTATCACATCACGCGACACAAGAACGCGGCCCTGCCGTGCTCAGAAACCCGTCCCAAACCCCGCCCAAAACTGTGTGCACGAACTCGCGCACCGTCCCAATTCGGAAGCGATGGCGCGATTGAGGCGCTCGCTTTTGCTTTCCCGCTCTCCCACCGGCGATCATTTTTCTTCTCCGAATGGCGAAATGTTTTGGCTTTGGCGCTCACTCGAGCGTAATTATGTAATCCACGGCACACGTTCCTTTTTGCCGGGTTTTGCCCCCTCGTTTTCCGATTCCCGAAGCGATGCACATACACACACACGCACCCAAACACAGAACAAAGCACGTCAATATACGGATACACACTCAGACGATGCTTTCGCACTCTCGGAGCGCGAAAACGCGGATCCTGGTGCTCCTACTAAATCACGGAATCTGCTCCGGTTCTCTGCGCTCTCGGGATGCCATCGCAGCATCGCCTGATGTTCGTCGTGGAGAAGATCCTAATGACGCTTCGCGTCTGCCCCGTACCACCCCTTCGGCGGTTGGTTTCGCGACTCGTGTCGGTTCAGTGACTGAAAGGAAAAGTTCTCGCCACAGGCTGCTTCGATGTGCAGGGGTTCGGCTCGTACACGCGAAGCCTGACGAACGTTGGGATGATGGGTGGGTGCATGTGTGTCTAGAATGCAGACGTTGTACCGTAGTCGTTTTACTAGGCTTTTCATTTTCTTAAAGGAAGTCTAGAATGACGAGAAAAAACGCATCCTTCGACCAATCACATCACATTCAACTCGCACTTTCACCGAAAGAATTCTTTTCTATCTATTCAGAACGTTTCACACACGACACTAGCACTTTGAGGTTTCTATCCTTTTTTCTCACAAGGGTATCCCTTACTTCGCTCCACGTTACACGGGCTCGGGACGAGAAGGGAAACGGGAAATGGCACACAGAACCAAACGCAAAAGAAAAAAACAATCGCACGGTTAATCCCGGAAGATGGAGACGCCCCGGTTAGGAAGACATCTAGTTGCGACAGTTGCTCACCGACTACTGCCCTGCCTGCGAGAATGACGGCTGGGTGTTGGAAAAGCTCGCCTCACCCGACAGCTGGCAGGCTTTGGGTTGAAGCTTTCCACTTCGGTTGCTCGCTGTTTTGCCTTCTCCGTCACTGCGCTTGCACTCACTCTCTTGCGACGTTCACGTTGCGAGTCCTTACTATGTGAGATCTGGATTGGTTTTGGTTTTAAGAGTCGCTGGATGGCGGGATTTTCATGTGTGTGTGTATGTGAAGATTTACGTGCGTTCTCGTGATCATAGTCCTTCGTGATTTTATTGTGGCTCCTAGTCCCACAAACACAATTCCACCGATTGAGTAACAAATTGCGCCAAAATAACATGCGTGAGATTTTCCGCAAGGTTTATACATGAATACATGGAAAGAAAATCAGAAATGGAAAGCTTGCAGATGTCTGGAACAAATTATTTGAGCTTTTAAAAAGCTTTACTATGTAAATGTATCGTTCACTCAACAGACTAGATTGCTTATTTGCACACTTTTTCTATTTATTAATATCATAAACATTGACTTAAGCCCTACAGAAGATAAATGAGGTAAACGTTGGCAGAATATCGTACATTACAAACTAGGCGCAGCTTTCGTGCTGCTCAGCATTGGTACCACGTAACACTGCCTCGAAGCGCAACAGATAGTAGAAGGCACTGAAGCCAACATCTTTTATAAGGCCATCGGTAGCTTAAAGCTGGTAAGAATATTCCCTCCGGGAAGGTGTCGTTTCTGTGCGTATGACTATGTGTGACTCCAGTCGGACATTTCCTGCCCGGTGTGCGTCAATCGTAGGAAGTGTCGTTCTTTTGCTATCGCCCGCTCCGTACCGATCGCTATAAGAACTTCCATCAGAGAGAGGACTGTTTCGGGAAGGAGGTGGGAAAACATGGCGATTAGAAAACTGTGCTGTTTGGAATGTATGTTACAAATGTTTAACCTACAGAATAAGGAAGTCAGCAGCGACATCACGGTGAGCAGATTGGAAGAGATGCCTTTGACGTAGCTGTAGTACGCCGAGTAGAGTATGACCGCCGCCAACAGGGCCATCTGGACGTACGTGAAATATTTGAACATTGCGATCAAGGTGGGCCGCCACAGCCCAGCTCCTATCATCCAGCACATTGCAAATATAATGTTTAAGGCACACGGTATCACCAGCTCGTAGATGGCTGTTCGCCCTAAAGTGAGTGGATGAGATGAAGCATATTACTACGAATCGAACGAAAAGCGCTATCTACCGGAAAGGTATACTAACA
>JXXA01005166.1:0-10449 GCA_000956255.1 Anopheles punctulatus | reverse complement strand
TAAAGAGTAATCATTTATTATTTAAATTTCAAAATGAGAATTTTGATGTTGGATTTTATAATTTGTCCGAGAATTTTGCAAAACACAAAGTTTTACAACTTAAAAAAGAATAAACTACACCGTTTATGATTTATCTAAAAACTGGATTGATTTTTTACTGGAAAACTGGAAACGATTGATTTTTAGATAGATCAGGTAAATAACCCGATTTTTATCTAAATTAAAGTAGCTAGTTACTATATATGGCTCAGATTTTGAATAAAAAAATCTCTTAATCTAACCAGTTTTACATAAACAACATAAAATAAGGAAAGTCAATAACAAATGGAAACCCATTTTCTACCTTATAAGCAAATTCATTTTCAATGTCTAAATTTGTAAATGATTAAATAGCTACATGTCTAAACTACACATGTTTAGTAAATGTTTTATTCCATGTATTATTATTTTGCAGTTCAATAGCAAAATTTATCACTGTTGATACTTTCCGCCAGAAAGCCATCATCTCACGATAAGAGTATGTGTTTAGTGTCAAACAACGTTAACAATCGCAATCGCCCTTTCAACAGCTTTTTCAGAGCAAAAAGGCAATCGAATGTTCTGCTTCACTGTTCACATCCTTAATCGAATTCTCACATTTCCCTATGGTAAATTACAAAAGTCCCCCATTTCCCTTTACTAGCATATCAACTGAATACGAAACTTTTACATGCTTGGATGATTTACTGCAAATATTGCTCGAGTAAAAATTGCACGTAGGTTCCAAAAGACGTATTTTTTACTCCCGTTCCATCAAGAATGGGAAACAAACAAGGTTGCTCGCTCAAATTGTACCCATTCGCTTCAGCATTGACAGCACATATCCTGTGCCCATTGGCTGCACAGGTGCAGTTGAACGATTTCGTTGATTAAAAATTAATTCTCTGCACTGCACAGACTGCACAGTGAACATCTGCAAGGGGCTTTTTTGAGTTTTTCGCAGGAGTTTAAGAATTCCCACCCATGGTATGTTGGAAGGGGAACATTTAATTTTGCACACCTCAGTCGTTGAGCGAATAAAAGTAAAGGAAAACTAAAAACCAACATCAAACGGTGATAGGGTAGAATCGTCGGCTAGTTTCGACGACAGGCGATTGGGTAAGAAAAAAAAAACATACAAAATCATACAAAGGAAGTATACAAGCAACAGCTGTATATCGTATGATTGTAAGGATTGTCAATAAACGGGAAGGAAGCTTAGGGGCAATGGAGAGCGTGGGAAACATGAACCGGTCTTAAAACAAAGGAAGCCAACAAATAAACGATCGTTTAATATTTGTAATCTCGATGGAAATGGCTACCGATATGAACATGAAAAGTGTGGAAATAATCAACATTCTCAAGAAAATTATATTTTTACTATTTTTCTGCCTACCATACTCATCCGAGCAAATTATATTCAAATTGGTTTTCAAAGCATTTATTTTATTGCGTGCACAAATACGCCACGATTTTCATTACAACTCGCAACACACATTACCATTTAAATTGAGCCCATAAGGCAGATGGTGTAATTAAAAGTCGGCTGAAAACTTTCCCATGCGATGGTAATATTTCCAACGAAAAAACATTAAACATACCCCGAATACTACCAAACTTTCGCATTCGTAAAACTCGTCACGTGCAGATGTCATGCGCCTTGTGCCTCCAAAGCATGTCGCTGAAGGACCATTGCTTATTACTGCGAGCAGCATCGTGGTTGTTTCCAGCGAAACACCCGAAACTCGAAGCTGAAACATTTGTTTCTTAATTACATTCGAATCTTCACTGGTCTACGCTACCGACAAATCCACCACCACAAAGAGTGTAAATCTGGTCGACGGACAACAAAACGATACGGCCTGCCCATACCCCACAAACCGCTACTATTGAGATTTGTTACAGATACACGATCCAGTTGGAACGTTCCTGCAGCATGCACCCGGCTGGTGCAGTATTTCCCTGTGTGCAGATGGAAAGCAGACCGGGGTAAACCGCATCGTTTCCTGTCTTCGCGTGCAGGATGATGAGCAGCGGTTGAATCTCCGTTTGAACCTCATTCCTTTCGCTTGCCTTTCTTAAACAGGATGCCGAAACAAGCAGTCAATTGCTCATATTTCTCCGCCCGAGAAATGGAAACGTTGCGTTTGTTTTCACTCCAAAAATAGCACCAAAATGCAACGCCCGCCAACGATGGCACATCCAGCCGTACATATGGTCTTCCGTATATGGTGTGCATGTACGCACGCCAGAGAGAAAAGATTTTGATCAAAGGGCAACACTACGACCGCGTGGAGATTTTGGGATTTAATGTTCTTCCAATCACGGTTGGCGTTTGCCAGTATGATCGTTACTTGAACTAACTCCTAAGAAAGAAAGGGGTTCATTAGACATGTCATCGGTCCCATGACGGTCGTGTGAAATATTCCAAAAATCACAAAGAGTATAAATAACGACATAGTATGCTGTCAGCTACGGCGCTCTGCTACGAGACAATCGTGGGATGTCTTGTGTCAGTGCATTTCGTATCATCCGCGTAGGGACATTTTCCTCGGAAACGAACAATTTAGAAAGTGAACACGACGATGGTGCGAACAAAAGTTACGATACGATCAAAATCGTCGTAAGCTGTCAAAACGTGGAAGCAACGTGCGTGTCCAAAGTTATGATCTTAAACAGCGCACGGTAGCGATGCATTTCCATCCATCACACGACGTGTCAAACCATTCCGAAACGAGGCAGGCATCAAGTGGCTGTAAAATAAATACCGAAACATCATTTCATCCGTACATAAACGTCGGTTGGTTTACTGTCAACTTTTAACGGAGCTCCATCGATTAAACTTCTTGATAGTACTTTCCCTAGAAGAACATTAAAGCATCCACTACCGCTGTTTTTAGATGCTTTTAGAACTGTCCCGTTGTGCGATGATAAATTAAATAATGTTGATAGTTAAACATGTTTATTCACTTCGAAAGCATTACTCTTAAACACACGTGATAGAGTAATGTCCACGAAACTGATGACGCCAACATCAAACGGGGATGAGTACCTGTAATGAAAAAAGAAAAAAATAAACATTACAAATGAATTCTTCAAACTTCATTTGAATTTGAAAGCAAACCCTGTGATACAATAATTGTTGGGGGGATTGTAAACATTTTATTACGCTCTATAAACGAAACTGCAGTGGTTAAATTCAGCATTATTGAGAGGCATGCGGTTTGGATGAGAGCACTAATAGGTTTAACTTAAGTGATTTTTCTTACTTTGTAATTATTATATATTTATTACAATGTATACCAGCAAATGCAACTGATTTGAATTGAATGCATATTTCTAAAATAAAATAAATTCGATTTTCAGTACTCAAAAAAGCTGCAACGATTGTACTGAAATTAATTATGTAGCCATAGCCATTCATGACCATTGACGATACACTTAATTCAAATTGTTTATCACTACGCATGCTGACGGAAGCGCAAAGTTCAAACATCAAAAGATTATTTCCATCGGACTAGAAATTTAAATTTGATACTAGAGCAGTGTTTACTCTAATCCACCATTAAACGGTACCTTTTTATAGTACAGTCGATGATATACGTTTGCCGGTACAGCTGGGTTCGCTTTTATCCTTTGCGCTCTAGAGAACCACGAATCCAACATGGTATACATGAGAACACAACATTTGACTCGAAGCGTTGTTTGATCAACCCATGTTTTGATTTTGAGCATCCCAAATCAATACACCAGCAATCGAAAGCCGTAGCAGATATCGTAGTTTCAATCGATGCTGGAAACGAGCGCCGGTAAACGAAATAAATCCACCTGTCGGAGCCGTATGGTCCGATCGCAGACAAGCAGACCTGGTGCTTGAACGTTTGATCTAAATCTAATAACAGCGAAGCAACTAACGAGAACGTACACTTAAATGGGTATTACGCATATCATTTACAATCTGAACCTGACACACACTCAACGCAATACCCGATGCCACCGGCATAATCGACATTCGAACATTCAGTGAACTTTTTGTTTGCAATTATTTCAGAACCCTATCGCCACCGTGCTTTGTATTCAGCCGGTGTAAAACGTATCCACTGCCATCCGTTGACAGGTTTATTGCCCAAGGCGTTTGTCATACGTGAAAGGCTGCCGCAACCAGCTGCACCCGGTTGACCGAAATGCAATAACATTTTCACAATCGGCGTTCAGTATGACCACACCAGTGGTCGTCAGCTTGTGGATACATAAATCTTTCCCATTGCCCTTTACCATTATCCCATAGCTCTTGTATGATATCCTAGCGCAATAGCAGTCAATGCGTGCCTGCGGTGATGGAGTTAATTAAATTATTAATCGATATTTTTAACATAAACTCTGGAACACACACACACTGTTTGCTCTGAAATGGGATAATATTATCGAAAGGGTAGTAGCTACAGAATAATAAAGGGAAAATACTTCCTGAAGCTACAATGCTAGCATTGCACACCATTTGCGGCATTTCTTCCACGTTGGACAATGTAACATAATCAATTTTATCGCATTACTAACATTCATCACATCGTTAGCTAAGCCTTGATTAATCACTTATTGGTATTGCTTCCATTTGAAATGCACATGTAGATTTTTTTGGATGTGAAGTATCGGAAGTAATTGGTAATCAGTAAAGCTCCTCTTCAGAGCGAGATTTATGCTTGTCTTGATAAACTTTCAATTTAAAATTGTGGCATTTTTCAATAAAAACAAATCTGTTCATCCATTATGACGTGGCGCTTATGGCATATGTGCATCTAAGTCTGAACATAGCCATTATATATTTGTGCAATGCTGATTAAAGTTTCCACAGCGAGTGGAACAAAAACATGGAGTAAAGTATAAGCAAGCAAAGCTACAATAAGCTGTATCTGCATAAACATCAAAGAATTTCTTATTTAGGTGACTTTGTCCTATTTGTGTCTAACATACCAACGTCACTAGCACTTATATGTAATAGCAGAAAATCCATCCCACCATCGCTGTCGTATGTTGCCTTTTGTCTATAGTCTGCACTAAAGCTAATGCATTACAATGTAGGAAAACTTATAGGTTTGTACGTTCCACATTGCCATGCGGGTTCAGGGCTGCAAAGATAAGATAAGCGAACAGCAAGTGTGTCGTCGCCGCAGGAGACAGGATCGTTTCTCAACAAGCTCCAAACCTCCAAGACTCACATGGTGCCGGAGGCTCGGAGCGTGAACCGCGCGAAGAAAGTGACGCCCGGCAGCAAATGGTTCGTAAATATTAACGCCCGATTATCGTACGCCCCATTGAGAATTGTGCACATAAAGCGTGTGTAAATGATCAATAATTCATCCCTCTAATTTGGCTCAGTACGGTAATGCCAAGCATTGAGTTGAGAAACGTTGTTTTTGTTTTGCGGCAAGATATGTTGTAAGTTCACAGCTGTCGACTTTCGTCGGCCGGCACGCACCGGAAACAGATGGGTGTCTTGCACTGTCCGACGACGGTCCAGTAGCTCCATAATCTCTAATTAAATTTATGACTAAAGCATGACCAAACGTGTCTTAAAGCAAGAAAACTGGCAGCCGACACCTTTGCAGCGCATTAAATCACGAGAGAACCAAAAAGTACGAGAGAACCAAAAAGTAACCAGGCGTCTCCATACGCCGCTATGAGTAAAACATACTTTCCTACAAAGGGTGGGCATACATTGTTTCAAAATTGCCAAAACGGAGTAGCTCAGTTATGTATCACAAGTGTTCGGAAAATTTCTAGATTTCAGAAGATACAATTTCACAAGCTATCAAACATTGTTATAAGATATAAAGCTGAAGCTGATGAAAAAATTCCTGAATCCTGTTTACACCCATGACGCTATTTTATTTTTGGAGCATGAATATAAAGCAAAAATTTATAAAGTACGCTTAGATTTGCGCAAACAACATTTTTTTACCAACGGGCTGTGTTCTCTACAGCATATGATAACAATCACGATTGCAGCCAAGTGGAAAAAAGGAAAATGAAACAAATTAACATAGACATCGTAACAAACAGGCGCCGACCGAAACGACCGTCTGTTCCCATGCACGGAACTTTACAAAGGGCATGTCCGACATAAAACAATGAAAACTTAATTAAAGGAAACCGGAAGGGATACATTGTTACGATTGGGAAGGCACCGAAATGCGGGTACCCTTTAAATCGTCGCGACAATGTTATAAGGGCTGGGTTTGAGGGTGTGATCGATTTGCATAGCAATTAACTTAAATTTTCTCCTGTTTTTTTCCGTACCGGACACGATTTGAAAAATAATAATATGTAAAAGAAGAGCTTTAGTATAAAAGTACTTGAGAAACAATGTTTCATCAAACAACGAAAATGAATAGTGACACAGATCTTAGAAATTATTAAAAGTGCAACGAAAAAAGAAAGTAATCTGCAAATTGAAACCATAAAAATCAAAAAGTATAAAAGCAATCACATTTGACAAACCATCCCTGACGTGTGATGGACAGCAGCAGCTAATTAGAAATTTTATGAATAATTAAAATGTTTGCTATCGGTTTCGCCGATGTGTGGCGTTTTCGGCCATTTGTTTAACCACAAATTCTTTTGTTGAAATCCTTTTGATTGTATTTCAGGCGTCATATTGATTGACGTAAGAATGGCGGTCGGTAAAATACATTGGCCTTCGTGACTGAAATCAATCGGATATTGCTGCCAGAGTCCGGAAAATGGAAATCAATTTCGGTTGATTTGATAGATTGCAGGCTTTTTTGTCTGGATGGCGTGTAGTTGGAAGGTTGGTTACAATAAAATAAAACAAACACACACAATACAAAAAAACATAAAGCTGCCAAAACTGTTAAGATTGATAGGTTCAAACTATTTCAGTCAACTAAAGCTTAAAAATTCTTTAGTCTTTCACTCATTTAGAATTAAACATCGCATAAGAATTTTAAAATGATAATTTAAATGCACTTGGGTAATAATTATTTTTACTACGTTTTGTAACGTTTCAATATATAATTATCGTCATTTTTCCTAAAACTAAATTATCATCCAAAAACAACCCAAAAATTGTCGGATATTGTACAAAAAAAAAACAAAACCCTCTTTAAAATTCAAAAAAACATGCTCCATTTTCTAAGGGTGTGGTCGATAAGGTCCTATAGTGAGGAAATATGAAATCATTTATGTTACTGATTCCATATACTCCTTGATGTTGTACATTCTGACTGCCACTTATGCCAACTTTCCCTTTTCCTTCCTGCATTCAATCTGGTTTGCGTGTTCTCTTCTATGGTGAAAGTATTTTTCTCAGTAACTCAATTTCATCCACTTCGAGCTTCTTGAGTTCAAATCAGACGACGTAAGAAAAAGGTGTGTCGTGCGTACGATTTTCCGCCAACTAAGCATTCTTTTCATTCGTTATTACTTTGTCACGCTACGCCTCACACCTCATCTGGGATATAATCTGTCCTCAGACCGTTTGTGGAATGGAACTAAACAAAGCACAAAAGTTGGTCACTAATGGATATGTCATTTGATAAATATTTATATTGGCTATTCAACAACCTCGGTTCGCAATAAAATTTAAGGTTGCTCAATAAAAATGTATAAAAACCAGTACGACGAACCATTTTCTCTACAGAGCACCCGACCCTTTTCCAAAAACCATCGGAAGTGGTCACTAAACATTTTTCCATTGTAGTTCTTTTTCCCTTGACACAATTCATAACCCTTGACCGAAAAGATTCGAAATTTTCACTTAACCTTCTCGTTATTGGCCGACTATTTTTTATAAAAAAATCTACGATAAAAAATTCTTTTTACCTTTCCTTTTCCCGGTGTGTCAGTGTCATAGCATGAGGGTTGATGTAAAAAACGCCCTTCAGCCGAATGAGTTCTGATGAGACATGCGCTTTCCAACAGACTCCTCCAAACACTAGGTAGATATTTGTCAGACGGTTGATGCAAATGACATCACGATAAGGGACAGTAAATAATGACCAGAATCGTCGTTTACTGTTCGTTGGTCGGAAAATTCACCGTAGATGGTATTCATGCCGCAAAACGCGTGATTTGCTGAGTGGATCATTTTGGGTCCGATGGAGGGAGGGTTGCCTATTTTTTCTGGCTGGACCATTTCGTAGAATTGAAGGTACTGAAAAGTGAGCACCTTATCTCCACTTGACTTGTACCGTCGAGTGGCGTTACCTACTTAAAATACCTTCTTGAGTCCCAGTACCTGTGTAAAGGAAGGTTTCGTTTTGTAGTACATAGAATCAATGCCAGCGGCAACACTTTGCGAATTATACTGAGAAGGAACGTGGATTGGAAGAACTGGATAAGTATTTTCGAGATTATCATTACTGCGCCGTGCATGGAGAAACAGTGGTAAAGAATCCCACGAGCAGGATTGCATCGAAGTAATTAGTAATCATACTTTACAGATAGAGGAAATTCCTTTCTATGAAATTTCTACAAAACAAAATCCAAACCTAAAAATGTTCAAAAAATATTAAAATATAAAAAAAACTAATACTTTAGTTATATTAAAGCTAACTTAGACTATTATCAATGACGCTAGGATGAACTGGTTGATTTTTTTTAGCAAAAATGGTACACTTCAGTGATGTCCTATTCAATAAGAGCAGCTTAACGCGTTGTTATGTTTGAACCTGAATTAAACTAAATAACAAAAATTGTAATAATCACTCGTTGAGTATAAACACATGACGTAATGTCCTTGTCATAAAAAAGATATCAGTCTAACATAGCAGCGTTTAAACTTTAAAGTAATTTAATGTTTCTTCGGTTTCATAAAAACTGTTCGTCTAATCAAATGCTTTAACATTTATGTGAGTAGCACTTTAGTTGAAAACTTGAAACAGCTTACGGCGTGATGTTTTCATTGTTCGAAAAAAAAAACTTTCTTTTTACAAATGCGGGAAAGGGTACATACTCTAATGACTTGCATGAGTTGGAGTTTCAAACCATAATTCCCTTTTATTGTTATTCACGCCAAACATGCTTTGGGCTCCTGCTCAAGCCACATAAGCTTCTTTGCCAACCAAAAGAGCCGAAAACCCGAAAACCCCATGAGTTACGTATTTGTGCGCTAGCAAACGATTTGGAAAATTGGTAAGCAAAACACATTCGTTGGTGTAATTACCCGTGCGACAATGGTAAGAAAAGTAATAAGTGTCAGTTTCAAAGTGCTACATGCAACACTGGATTAACTTTGAAAACTTTCAGAGTCTCCTACATATTTAGTGCATCGTAAATGAATGGAGAACGTTGGTTACAGATTTGTACGATATGTGCTGTGAAATAAAGGGTATGTAATAAGGGAAATTATTTTATTCAACCCAGTCTACACTGGTATAACTAAAGGAACACGTATTTAAAAAAAATTTACGTGTTTCATAATTTGTTAGAATAATTCGTGCAAGTTGGTATTGTTTTCATTAACAATTATTTTATTTCTGATTTGCAAAAATCATATTATTTGTTAATTATTTTGGTACATACATAATTTTGTTAATTTTTCCACATCATTCTAAGATGATAAGAAAATATAAATATTACGCAGCTAAGATGGAGCAAAACCTATTGGAGACGTTTTAGTATAGAAGGGTAAAATGGTACAAATGGTGCGCACTTACAAGTACACTTGCCATTTTAACAGGCCGCTTTCCATTTGTTTGTTTCTCTCAGTGAAGATATTAATGATCGTTGACCAACAAAAATTAGAAACATCAAATTGGAACTGTGAGCAGATACATTTGGCATGAAATTGAATGGCATGGTTTTCATATAAAAAAGATCATTGGTACGGTCTAACCAACAACTCGATGAACTAGAAAATTAAGCAATAAACTTTTCCTCATCATTCCACCAACTTTAAGTGGGTATTTATCTACCAATTACAATATTCAGCAAAAACAATATTCAGGTTGAGAATAAGTGCAGCAAGCTGTACGATAAAGTCCATAGTAAACTAGTAATACTGTAACGATTATGGTTACGGTTGGACATTTTAACACATGAATCACTGCATCCAACCGCAACCAGAAAGTGGATTTTCACGCCCCTTAAACAAATGCAAAATGAAGCATCCTGCATACGTTCTGTTGTGGTTTTAAATTTCATACTTATGTTCCTTTAAAGAGGAGCTAGAGAATTTTATCATTGTTTTGTTTTTTTTTTTTGCAATAATAGCACTAACCACTTCATCTAACGTTCGAGCGTATTTGAATTCATAATAAAAGATCGTAACCATTTCCATTTTGTCATTCCAGTGTTCTAAGAATTGAACGTTTCCAAATACCAATACATGGCACTACCTTTTTGTGTATTCTATAACGAATAATTGTATCATTTAAAACTGAATAAAACATTTAATCAAAATTCCTTTTC
>JXXA01005158.1:0-10338 GCA_000956255.1 Anopheles punctulatus | reverse complement strand
GCCGATAATTTCCCACGAACTACCGCACTTGCAAGGCTTCGCATCCGTGATACGGCGAGGTTCTTCCACAGCCACCCGGAACAGCCCCCTGAAATGTGGGGATCCCGGGCAGGATGATAATTTATAACGCATACAAAGACGACGCACGAATCAAAGGTCGGTAGTTCGCTATTGAGAAATGTATTAAATGGGATTTTCGGGTGGATCCTTTGAAGAGTTTGCACTTCAAAAAACTTCGTTCGCTTCTTGTAACACCGAGCGTCACTTGGAACCCAGGATAGGTGCCTGGTACCTTGGGGAGGAGCTACATCCAACAGCTACCAGAGTGTGATGAATAAACATCCCCAGAGATTGCATTATCATCCCGCCCGTCGCGTCCTATTGGATCTATCTTCGATGTGACTTTTGGATAGACAAGACTACATAAATGAACGAACAACAAGACGACATTACAGAATAAGCGTGCGCTACACTTTATTTGGGTAAATATTTTACCCAACACCAACACACGCACACGTTGGGAAACTACACAGCAAGCTTTTGAGTTAACATAAGTGGTGATTTTGTTTCGCCAGCCGTGTTGGAAACCGTAAGTCCGGGGATTGAATAAAACATGAGCATGGATTTTCGACGCCTGGCATACGATTTTTTTGTTGTTGTTGCTGTGCGGATCACATTTATCTCGGATAGAATAAAACCTACAGACATCACCGCCTGTACACTGACAACAGGCTCCTCCCGTTCTGTATATCCAACCGAAAAGCTCTCCACTGTGGAGGTGTATCTGAGCAGAGAGAGGGAGAGATAGAGAGAGAAAGAGAGGGAGGAATCGGAATCGGAATCGCTCTCCAACAACGTCACAGCATCACGGCGCGTTCTTCTCGGGTGAATATTTGCCGCACAAGGCTGGGCTGGGAGAGAACCCGGCTCGAATCGATCGTGATACGAATTTGCATTTCCACTTGGCGAATATTACGTTGGAGTGGCTCATCCTGATACGAATTTGCGATAAACAAACCAATTTCGATTAATTTGTTTTGGCGTGGTAATGGTCTCGCTCGGTGGACGTATCTGTTTATGTCCCGAGTGCTTGAAAATCCAGTTCCGTGACGAAAACTTTAAATGCTTTAAATGGTTGCGTAGCGCAGTCTTCCTTGGAAAAAGTACCATTCCCAAAAAAGCAAAGTTCTACCGTACAACCTATCCTCCCTCCTAGCAGGTTGCTTCTATCTTGTTATCCTAGCTTGCTTTCACACGTGGCTTCCAGAGCTGGCACACAAAGCAGTCCCTCGAAGACGAATGCTTGCTTCCATGCTATTCGAGAATATAATTAAAAAGACGTACAAAGTGGCACCTTTTTCCGCGGCACGCGGACTACTACCCACAATGGCTCCGGCGTGTGAGCGCTTGCACACATACACGATCGGGCAGGCAGTCCCACGTGCACGTGAAAATAGACGGCGCAAAAACGTGCCAGTAGCAGCAGCAGTAGCAGCAACGGCAAGCTCCTTCATTCCCGCGTCCAGCGTTGGGAATTGTGTGGACCAATCTGGAATGGGCGACCACGGGAGTATGGAATGTTGCGGAGAATACACAACAAAACACAAAAACCCTGCGCCGCCACGCCGCGGACTTCCAACGTCAAGTGGACAGGGCGAGTTTTGTCACTCTTGTCCGCGACTAGCGCAACTGAGGCTAGTGGAGGTAGCAGCAAATGAATATATATATGCATATGTATTTAATTTGCTCCGTAGGACACGGAGGACACGTAGCGATGGGCACGATGTGAAATGGTGGTGGTTGGGAGGAGTCACCCACATCCGCATGAGTTGCCCATCTTCCCAATCGTTTTCTCGTGTGTCACATTTTTCGCAATCCAGAACTTGTTTGACCAGTGGTGTTCTCTGTTCCAAGACCTGTTTTGGTTAGTACCGAATAGTTACTATTTAAAATCAGAACCTGATACCATAGGACCGTTTTTCTGTTTTATCGTGTAGAGACTGTGTTTATTACTTTTATCGGATATAGCCATGGCACGTGTTGCAATCAGAGGCTCAAGTTTGTCTTCGATACAACTATTACAAAACAAACTTCCCTTATCATAGCGATAACTGATGCCCAGACAACACGTTTAATTTTCAGTTGCTGTAAATGATTAGCTAAGGCTTAATATCCTAACCTTAGTCAAAAGACCTTCGACTTAACCGCTGAGCATTGAGGCTGATGGTATGTCTTCGATGTGAATCATGAGCTAGAAATGTATGACAGCCATACATATGGCTGACATTCCGATTGCAAATAGCAGATCTTTCCCAAAAAATACTTAAAACGATCGAACATTTCTTTATCGAAACGTTGTTCTTGATACACAGCCTATCGTTGTTTTAACCACACAAAAAAACGGATCGTTTGACGTTCGTCCATTGACGCACGCATGCAAAGGAGTTCAAGAGTGCTTTGTGTGGAATTGGAGTTTTAATATGACGCTGGTTAAGATGCTCAAATAAAAAAAAAAACTGACCCATCGTGTGAGATAAGTGTGGGAAAATCCCATCAGGGATTCCAGCGAGAAGTCGGGGAGAGTACCTAATAGGTTATGGCAATACTATAATCTTATCGTCCATATCATCATCATCATCATCACTGTGATAACCTGATACGATTGCTGCCCTTGCGTTGGTGGAGGTCCTAATCCCCGCTCCGATTGGGAACCATGTTGTCCGACAACATTATCATCTACCGGCTTCAGGGGTGGACGTTTTTGGGATTAACGTAGCAGGGTGTGCGGTGGAATAAATAACACGGCAGGACGTAGCGACACCGTCTGACCAGTGGAGCTAATTGCTCATGTTTCACCACCCCTACGATACCTGTGATGAACCGGAACTGGAAGCCTCATGGAGCCGGTGGTTTCCATCATTGAGGTTACCCCCGCGTAACGATCGGCCGTCTCAGGTTTGGTCACACTCAGGTCGTTACGACCGAAAACTGGGCAGCGTTACGGGCGTAGCCACCCGCGAGGAACTAGCTCTCTAGGCCAAGGGGAGAGCTCCCATTACTGGATTGCTGCCATTGCTCTTCGTGCCAATCACACTTTCTTTACGGTCTCGCTGATCCGAAAGGGAAACCGTGGCCCGGACAGGATGATTCAATTCGGGTCGGCACACACTGGGAAAAAACAAATACACCAACCGTGCGACGTGCGGGAAGGTTCGCGCGAGACGCGAAAAGAGATAGATAACGGAAACACGGCCACACTCCACTTACCGACGGAGGCAGTACACCAACACCGTCTTCTTTGCACATACGGCACCAAAAAAAAACGAATCACTAACCGCAAGGTGTTTCACTTTTCTGCACCTCTGCGGGCTGGCGGCTCCACTAGGCTTCTCCACGAGACGGCGCCCTGATGGGTTACACACACGCAACACAGATCGCAAAGATGGTGGCTGAATTTTCACAACACAACCGAGCACACGGCACAGCCAGCGGGCAAGTGAAACACGGCGGCAACACACACGCACACAACCCGGAGAGAACGCGCGTTAGAAGAGTAGGCGGCGGAATGGAAACAACACAACACTGAGCGGGAGCCACACAGCGATGTTTTGTTTGATGGCGGAATTTTGAAAGCCTCGAAAAACCGTGTACTCAACCGAACCGATGGTACACCGCCACACTACCATCACCCGCTTCTCACCGCACAGTAGGCGCCACCTCCCGCAAGCTCCATTTCGTAAGGGTGAGTGAGAAAAAGTTTCACTTCGCGCTACGCACCAACACATGCACACTGCTGTGACGTGAGCACAACAGGTGGAGGAGTGATCTTTTTTCTACTAAGAGCCGAATATACACAAGGCCACGTTGGCGGTAGTAAACGAGGAGCTACTAGAACTTGCTGGAGGTAGCTTCCACCGAATGAATCATACTCTGACGTTCGGATCGTCGGTTTAAGTCTACCGCACTGTTCTGTCACCGTCGCATGCTACGTCGTACTAAACGTCAAGCGTCTGAGCTTGAACGTCGTTGCTAACGCTTCCGTACGTGCGCCATGCAGAGCACGTTACACGATCGTTATCGGGGCGTTATCACAGTACACAAGTCTGCATTCGGCAAACGTCACAGATGAGCTAGATAATGAGTGTCTCGCTAACAACCGGACTTGCTACTCGTCGAACACAACAACATTGCGGATGAGTAATGACATTTTCGTCACCGCTCTCACTCACTTTTCACCGTGTTGGCTACTGGCAGAGGGAGTAGTGTGTAAAAACTTCCACTCCCGACGACACACGACGGAGCAGGTGCAGTATGCGCGAAGTGAACCGATTCCACCCGCTGGCGACCATCAACTACTACTTGCTGGGGGTGTGTGTAGCACTAGATGGGCCCACTCCACCCCCGGTCGGAAAACGGGGGAGGGAAAACACACAGTTCGTGTTGATAAGTGGAGAAGCTTCCCGCGATTGCAGGTGATTGGATGTCTGTGTGTTTGTATGTGTGGCCAAAATGCCCACACCAATACAACACACGCGCCCATTTTTATACCGTACACTGCGGCAAAGCAATTAGCGTCTGAGTAGGCTGTTTTGTTGCCTTTCGGGGGTAAGTTTGTAAGGTTTCTCCGGTACCGCTCTCCACCGGCTGCGTCAAGTGGCATCGATACCTCGCGCGAAAGCAGTACCGTGGCCACCTTCAGTATCGTGGTTGCTTCAATGAACCGTAACGATCGGTGTTACGGCAACTAGCACTGTCTGTGGTTCGTTCACTGTTGTGTTGTGGTGGTCGGTAAGTTAAGAATCTACTTTGCTCCACTGGAGACACTGGAGAGTACGATGTGAGGAACCTATATGAACTTTGTGGCCATTACCGGTGGACGACGTTTGAATCATTCAAAACACTCATCGAAGCAGCCTAGCCTATCTAAATCTGACCACAAAGCTTAGCAACGTTCCACTGACGTCCGAGGAGACACCGGATGTCCGGAACCTGACCTTTGCACTTGTTGGGAGATACCAAGAGCAGACTGCCGCAGAGAACTCATTATCAAACCGTGACGGCGAGTTGGTGGTATGTAATGTAAACATCGATGAAAGACTGCTGACGCATGCCACACGGCGCGATATCAGCACACACCACAAGATCCCCCCGTAGGTGCTTCGAAGATAGTGGGCAACATTGTGTGTTCGTGTGGCTGTATTGGTTATTGGAGAATAGCGTAAAAATTGCACACCCAAATAAACACACTGCAGGTGATATATATACATACGGGGAAGAAGGCGAGAAGCATCCAAACAATCATCAACTTACCCACCCAAGCAGCACACGAATGGTGGTTTGGTTTTCTCTGCTTCGCTCCTTTTCGTTGACGTACGAAGTTACGAAAGTGTTGCCACGATTGGAATCTAATTGAATTGAGTACACAGGCAGTCTCATCACAATCGAATGGCACTTTTTTATCGTTTCCATCGAGAAAAAAACGAGAGTTATCTAGACACCAGGCAGCTAAGCGATCTCTTGGGATTTGTTTCTCGTGCTTAACTCTACCTGTCAACTCCGTGAGGGAAAGATTAGATGGTTTCGGTGAAGCAGCCAGACCAGTGAGCCACAGCAATACGAACCACAATTAACCGCGAATCTCGCTCAGATCTCCAAATTTTCCCTTTCCATTGTTGGGCAGTCCAGCGAATCTGAATGTCGAGCAATCTGAGCCGCGCATTGCAGATCACCAACGGGTAGTTTTTATTTCCCAACGGCAACTGTCCGGGGGGGAGATGAAGGCAGAAACAGTGGCTCTGGGCTGGTGTGTAACGGTTCGAATCCGATCATGAAAGCGAAACGAAACTTTCCCAAAAAAAGGTTGCTCCCGCGGCAAAGAAAAGCAAATCTTGGCATCGAATTAAAGATGGATCACTGGCGGTTTGAAGACTAATCGAGTACACACCTCGCTGCACCTTACCTATAAACAGTATGCCGATGTGCGGGGCACTTGATAAGCGACCATCATCGCCAGACTTGCCAACCGATGCAACGGGCGTCGTTCGAATGGAATCTGTGTCATTGAACAATAATCGTTCGCGTTCTTATCGCAAAACGGGACGGGTTCCTCTACATTCCGGCCGAGGTAAAAGATAATGCGACCGCTGATGATGCAAGCCAAAGGTACATGCAATTTATGACTTTGCGAAATGAAAACTTGTTCCAAATCGAGCACGGGCAATAGCACAGAGGCCTACCGCGAGTCTTTGTCTTGGTGCTGCTGCGACGCTTCAAGGCTCTTCTCCGCTGCTGGTCGATGCACTTGCGGGTGTATCATCACGTTTACGGTCGCGAAATAGATGATCGTGATGCTCGCGCATGATGTGCCTTCACCACGATGCCGGTCGCACAGCAAAAAAAAACGGCAATTGCGGACAAAGTTCCGATCGGATGGTTCGTACGAAACAAGTCAGCAAATAGTTATCACCCGCTTTAACCGCTCTTTCTTCGACGGTCACCGTGTGGTGGCTGCTGGATCAGCAGTTCGGACCAAGCGATTGGAGCACGCCGGAACCGAACCGTGCCGTGCTGCGGCAACGATTTACGACCATTCAAGCGTGATCCAGATAATGGAGATAATGGGTTGGACTCACCGTTTGGACGGTTGGATGCTCCAGCGAGAACAAACATCACAATTTACTGCCTAATAATATTCAATCGCAAGTCTCTCGCTATGACTCAGTGTTAGCTAATAAAGGCTTTTGTTCCAAGATCTTCCCGCAGCCTGGAAGAGTCCACGCTTGTTCTTCCATGCAAAAACCAGACCTAGGTCCTAGGTGAAAAGAGTGAAGAATTGCTGGTGTTTCCTCATCATCAGTCACTTAATCAAGCTTTTTGCCCGGAAGCAGTTTGAAGCAACTCGGAAGCATATTTCTACCAATGGTTCGCCGGTAGCGCATACTTCTCACTTCGGGCGGCGATAGTTCTTCGCCGTCTTAAACGGCAACTTAAGAGGACTCTGGGGTGTGGAGAGATCTTGAGGAACCGAAAAATGGGAGAGCAATTAAAACTTTCCGCAAACACCAAGGGGAAAACACCAACCCAATCAGACGCTTGGAACACTGGAGTGCATGCGAGGAACGCTGCTCCTGAAGAGATGAACCAACACAAATACTGGCGGCACTGGGTGTGGTACCGCCGCACCACTTCCATCTTGTTTTGGCGTAACACCTCCACTGCCGCCAGAGGAGAGTTGATCGAATGTTTCGGCAAAACAAAAAGCCACAACAAAACGCACTTGTCGTCATACTTTCGTGGCATGGACGCAAGTTCATTTTACCCGCATGGAGACACCAAGTCACACTCCGCTGGGTCACGTGCCGGCCGTTCCACGCCGACTTCATCATCGCGAGCATCCGGACCAGTGATTGGGCCAAAGTCATCCGAATGTCCCCATCCTTCGTTGTCCGTACGGCGATAATCCTATCGTTGAATATGTCTTTTATCGACTTCAAACTTCCAACTTCCGCGACTGACATCGCGCACGATCGAAAGAGTGAGAAAGGAAACCGTCAACAGCATTAACCCCGGAAGAACCTCAATTTCAGTCAAACTTTACTTGCGACCAGACCAATCGACGAGCGCGTTCGGTGTGAAGCAAACCAGCCGCTTTATGCAAATGGCAATCCGGGGTCGCAGATTGTACGTGGTAAGTTTGACGTTTGAGTTCGTATGAAAGGGAGTACGGCGTACAGCGATCACCATGAGAAACGTTAAAGTTACGCGCGGATGGATTACAGCGTTGGTACGTCGTCCCTGTCCTATATCTGGTACGTCTGGCTTGGTCTAATTGTATCAAATTACCACAGTTGAATGAGAATTTTAGAACGTGCTAATCGCTTGCAGGCACCATAACTGCATTCCATGGACGGTATAAATGTGTCCATTCCAATGTCCCAACTTTATGGCTCCTCATAATGAGGAAGTCACAATTAGCTTTCTCCAATAGCAGCCGCTAATGGCCGATGTGCAACTCCGTCGCACACTGTGCCGGTCCGCTAGCTGTCCCATCATGCTTGATAACGTTTCACTAACAAACGTATCGCGTTGGCTCTCCTCTAGCCTAACTGAACGTTGCCCTTTTTTATCTCAAAAACAAAAAAACATACGGCGCTGCTTTCTTAAAGAAAATGATGAAAAATGAATCTTAAAATCCTAAAAAAGCTCAACTCGGAACATGATTAATAATTCATTCCCACATGTGCGGGAACCGGCAGGGAGTGGAACTGGTGAAACTTAACGCCTAGCTAAAGATCGTTAGAGTATTGATTAAAGGCAACCTCTTTTGGGCTGAAAAATCAAATCAGGCTTGTACACCGCGGGAATTATTATTTTTCATCTGTACCGCCGGTGCTTCGTGCAAGCCGGGCGGAAAGCGGCTCCCGCTCCCGTCGGGCTAGGACTTTGATTTATTTGCTTTCCAGCGTCGCGCTGGCACCATAAAGAAGGGCAAATAAATTTCAAGCACATTTTCACACCCTAACGAGTGTACGGCGATATACGATATGTTTGCTTGGCACGTAAATAACCATCCGACGATGACTCTTCTGTTCTGGTTCGCCCTTAAAATGCACCGTTGAAGACACTTTCTTATCATATTTCACCGTCTTATCTGGCGCGACGGCGGCACCTTCACATTGGGTTTCGTTGAGCCTTAGTTTTCATCTTTCTCCACTGATGCCTCCGGCGAGAGAAGAGCTAGCTTCCATGCGGGGTTGGGAAGAAAATCTCAGCCACTCGCGGGGAAGTTTCATAAATTCTAATAAACCACAACGTCCGCGAGTTGCCCCATTAGATCGTCATAAATCCGGGTTTGGAGTTTGTTCTTTCCGCTAGCGATATCAAACCGCATGTTCCATTCCATTCGACTTGCTAATGGAAGCCATCCGTGGAAATGTTCCAATCCCACCCTCATCGTTAGTGACGCTCCTGCTGGAGCTGAGGGTGTCCGATACCAGGAAAGTTACAATAAGTCGTTAAGCAACGTCCAAGATAATCAAACACCCATCGATTGTGGGAAGTCACGACGAATCAAATCACCATCAAGGTATGCACCAAAAATACAAACAAACAAAAAAACAATTTCCAGGACCACCACACACACCGCAGGAGTCGATCCGATTTGATCGGAGATTACGCTACCGGCATTTGATCAGAGATGTTGGGCCTCCAAAACTCCAAATCGGATTACCAAATCCCACGGACCACCAGCAACGAAGCTCGTGCACGATGATTACCTCCGGAGACCGGTGACTCGAACGTTACAAGAGACACCATCGCTGCGAGAGCTAGCCATCGGCCATAAATTATCGTCTTATTGCACACGATTGCAGCCGTAAGCAGTAAACGGTACGGACTGAGGAGGAGGAGGGAAAAAATGCCAGCTAAAACTGTAACAAAACTGGACCAATCAGCAGCAGGAGGTACGCATGGTGGACATTATCACCAAAGGAACCCTTTACTTGCCGGGCGCGCCTGGTGTCTAGAATTAATGGCTTAAACGTGCCGTCCAAGTGCATCCTGTGTTTCTGCCAACCCGGTTCTAGCTTTGCCTGCGTACTCTTAATTACGCTCAACTCTGTTCGGTTCATATCAGACACCTTCCGTAGCCAGGTTATGGAGGTAATGGAAGCGTGCAATCAGAAATGATTCGCCGGCTGTGCTACAAGTGTGCGCGTACCGCGGGGAGTTGCTTCCGGGGCAGAGTACAACCGACAGATCAGCAGTGGCAACCGCACAACAACATTGCAACATTGTGCCCCAGTTAGATCTCTGCTGGAACACGAGCTGTTCTCCCCCCTAGGGTGGTTGGTCGACTATGAAGCGTACACAACCCTATTGGTCAACGCCGTCACCGACGGTGTCGAGTTGCAACAGCACCTGCGGATGTAAGGAACACAACCAGCAGGCGAGCAGTAGTAGCGAGACTTTGCTGCCCTGGTTTGGAACGGTTTGGCAACTTCTAAACCCACCGTCTAGCGTTTGGAAACGTGCTCGAGTAATCAATTAGCACCTGGCGGGCATTAGCAACACTCGGACTGTCTTTACTGTCACGAAATTTGGACGCATGTGTGACACACCGAAATAAGCTCACGCGTCGGTCGGTAGGTAAAAGCGCGTGCCGCACGCGCGCCCTGTGATTTCAGCGCTCTGCTGGTTGCGTTGGATTTATTATCGATCGGTTTTAATTAAATTAACCGAGGCGCCTGATCGCAAAGGACGGTACGGCTCGTGACCTTTTTTATCGCTGCACTTTCGGGGGATAGCGATCGAGAGAGAGAGAGAGAGAGAGAGAGGGAG
>JXXA01005157.1:0-27500 GCA_000956255.1 Anopheles punctulatus | reverse complement strand
TTATTCGTCGAATCAGTCCTGCGTCCCGCGCAAAACGGGTACCATCATCGCATCGTACCGCTTTCGGTGGCATACGGAAACGAAACCGTGGTGACGGTATGCCACTTGCAAGGACGTTCGCATGCGGCAGCGGGGTAAACAACGAAACCCAGTGGCACCATTCATCGGCGGCCGCATGCTATTGAATGTCGCTGAATGGCACCGAATGGCACCAGTGCCGTCGGCCGTCGTTGCTTCTGAATCGAGCAGTTTCCCCCCGATGGTATAGTGGCATGTCTCGGCCGTTGTTTTTCACTTGTTATTTTTCTGGTTCAGGCGACACCGACGACGACGACGACGATGAGAGAGCTGCTAGATGGCAAGCGAAGCGATTTCGCCTACCGAAGCCAGCCAGAGGAAGGATGATCAATAATGTGGGCTTCGGGGGCGCCCGTTGTTGGCACGATATGTAAACAATTTGATTTTTGTTTTATTGTTGACTTGCTACGAGAAGACGAGAGGGGATAGTAGCAGAGAGATAAAGAATTGTTTTTGTTAGGAATCCAATAATCGGAATCGTTTCATTCATTAGCACTCTCATAAAGCGTATTTTTTAAAAATTAATTTGGCTTCTCTCTTTTTTCCGTTTTTTTATATCCTTCTAAAATAATGACGTAAAATGGCAATTATGCAGGCAGATAAACAAAAGGATATTGAAGGAAGAATTGAAACATCATAATTCAAGGACCTTTTGCACAAACACGTCGTTACAAAATTTTATCCAATGTCATCTTCTTCGTATGAAACGAAAAAAGAAAAAAACTCAACTTACTTGCACCACTGAAACTCCGGAGGTTAGCCCTGTTCCAGAAAAAACAGAAAAAACTAGCACACGGGCTACCATTTACTGGCATTGTCCAAAATTTAGGCATAATGCTCCCTTGAGTATGACCCAGTTGAAGGCGAGCGCTTTTCATCGCTCATCGCGTATCAAAAATTCATCGTACATTGCATCATTTCAATCGCATGATGAAGAACAGCTCCCATTTACCACGGGGACCACCAGATACTGTGCGGTGGTGGTTCAGCACCGGGCCACTACACACGCTGCAACGATGTAACGAACGGTCGGAGGACACTCATGAAAGAACTCTCTTTCAGCCGTTTCAAGGACAGGATGCTCTAGGGCAAGAGGTGATGAGTTCGAAAGCGTGACGTCAGTGATGACGACAGGCGGTCGACAAGCAATCGTGTTGCTATTTTTTTGTTTACTGGCTGGCACCCACGAGCATGAAGCGAAAGGGCAACGGGAAAAAAGTGGCAAAGAAATAAATAAATCGAACAATTCCCGACGAAGTTGAAGCAGTCACGGGAGCTTTATGGGGCGCTCTCGCGAGATATTTTGGACAAACACGCGCCGCATAGCATAGCTCGGTGGGATCCTGCTCGGGTCGGTTAAACGGTGTCGGGATGAGGGGTCGGTGGCAGGTCGGAGACATAAAGACGCCAGCTCGGCATTCCATTTCGTTTGCGCACCCACACGATCTCGCTCATGTTGCTCATCGCGTCTTTTTTTCCGGACAACGCGACAAAATCACCCCAAATGGGAAAGTTGCCCCGTCTAAAGGCGCTGGAGGCGCTTTTCAAATTACAAATTCTCATCGGCACGTTGTGCCGATTCGTTAGCGGAGGCTTACGGGGGCTCTCATCTAGCAGCGCTTGGTGAGAACGCGGGCTCGCAGGTCACGGCGGTAGGCCTCCAGATTTTAACAGGTCTTTGTGCCCGTTAACCCACGGGCCAGGCAATTTCACGCATCGTGCGAGCAGCATAACAAACCGTGTTATTACCACACTCACACTCACACACAAACACAATGTAAAAACGCTTTGATGAAGGCATGCTGCTCACCGTCCGTGGCTTTACTTGTGAATATTTGTTTATCGATCGCAAGCCCTTGCCTCTCTCGCACAAGCACACACACACACACACAGACGCACGCGTCCGTTTGACTTTGGCTGGTGGCATTTTACTTCTTCCAATTTACACGCGAAAGAAACCGAACAGAGTAGGCATAAATAAAATTGGTATCAAAGTTCGCTACATTCCCTGTGGAATTGCGAAACACTCTCACACGTACACGTATAGCAATGTAAAAATGACCACGACCGCTGGATCCGTTCAGCACCAATGTTGAACCCTGAAGTGAAAGTTGTGTTGGAAGAAGCAATCTCTCGAGGGAAGGTAAAGTTTAGATGAAGTTTTTTTTTTATCTCTCCCAAAAGTATGTAACAGTTCGAGCTAATAGAAAGTGAGTTTTGAAAGTGAATCATCATCATTTTATCGTCAATCGAGGAGTTGCCTATCCCCAGCCGATGGAGACGCCTGGTGACGCATGAAAATTTTGACAAAATAGTTCGCTTGGTATGACAAACGGAACGGAACTAAAGCACACGATGACTGTTGGGTTTTAGTTTGAGAGACATGTAATTTAGAGCGTACACTACATCCCCACTATACGTTGGAAGGAACATTTCCCACAGCACAAAATCGCTCTATACTCACGCACTGTACATTTCGTTGGGCGTTTGGCAAGATGAAGATTTTGAACACCGTGCGTACACGGGCTTCACAATGGGAAATCAAACATCTAGGGCACCGAAACGACAAACGGCAGGAAAACAAAAACAATCACACACGGTTTGCTACACGGTTCGAAGCAACCTGCCCAGAATACGCAGAACCACGCGCACTACAAACGAAACGACGCGCCGTACGTACGATTACTACTGGGACTGAGTGAAGCAGAAGCGTGCTGTGGTGTAAATTTGCGGCACTCATTTGCAACCAATCCCACACCGTCTCACCCTCAAAACCACCGATAGGAGCTCACGAAGGTTACGGGGCACCAGGCGTCTCCATTTGAAAACAAATGTCTTTCCTTCGTGCGTCTCCTTCTACACAGAACGGGGTGTATGGGCATGAGTTACTGTTCTTCTAGCTCTTCTTCACGCATCGGCCACCGGGAGTTGTAAAAAAATAAAAAATGATGACGTGTGTTTACAGTACCCCCGAGAGTGGCTCCGAGTGCCGGTCGTGAGTGCCACCTCAGCTTCAATCGACCGTAGGGAGAGCAACTAAAAGTAAGCGAAACCGTTTTGCAACAAACTCTTTCGTTCGCACATGAGGAGAGCTCATGTTTCGTCATCAGGCTCGACTCACGAATTTGAGTTTGAAGGGAGGAACGTGGAGGGTAGGTGAGATTCAAAGCACTCTAAAACATCGGTAGGCAAAACGCACGACAGCATCTCAGTAAAAGGTGACCGATTACAGCAAGCACTTTTCAAGGCTCCTTCTGGTGAACGGGAGCGAGCTGTGAGATGGTGAGTTGTTGGCAGAGGAATACATTAGCATTCATTACACTAGGTTAGGGCAGAGCAGGAGCTGATGATGGCGGTGAACTTTAAGGTGTTGTAGATGTACTACCGACTTGTTTGTGATAAAGTGCTTGAATCTCATTTGTGGTTTGTTTTCGTTTACAAAATAATTTTTAAACAAATCATAAAGATGGCTTTGCACTAGTTTTCCTTAACTTGTTGTAAAAAAAAACCGATACACACGATTTGTTTGGCTAAAAAGCAATAGCGTGTCAACCATTCAATAAAGGTTTTTTTTTAACGAACAGTTCCTGGAAACCACTTAACATTCGTCGGCCAACAAAGAAAGTGCAATACTTGAAGTCATTTTTCAATTTCACTTCGCTCAACCGTGGGCTGCAAAGTGCACTTACGAGAGCCACATAGCCACCAGCGTAAAAATGCAAATAGGAATGCAAATTAATTCGATGAAAAATGGCGGTGTATTTTAGCAGCTGCAAATATGCAACTTATGCGCGGGTAATATGCAGTTTTGCTAGAAAAGTTTCAATAGCGTTGTTCATGAAGGTTGAAGAGTTTTTCATAGTGTTGTTGTTTTACATTCTTTAAACTGGTCTAATTTAGTAGATTTTTTAAAGTCAACAGTAAACAAGTCAAAATGTTAAAAATGGCGATTATAAACACATGTGTTTTTATCTCATTAAACCAGAACTGTATTTCGTGCTTTGAATGTAATTACGAGACACACAACAATAGCATTCGTTAAGTGAAAAATGAGAAAGAAATGTACGCCGAAAAACAAGGAGAAAATCAACTACTTTTCCTTCTCAAAAGAGCAGATTGATTCCACAGCACTATCAAATGAACAGGTATGATTTGTAAACAAATCGAAATCGGTTTACAAACCCACACATCCGTAGTTACTATAAAAAGGCCTATTTTGGTCCCTGAACGTGTACGCGTGTGCGTACGCAGGAAAAAAAGCTTATAATGTTTGCTGAGTCTCTTAACCCAGCATGTTCTGAAGGAAGCAGCGCGCTTTCACGCACACACGCACACAGAGAGAAAAGGACGTTATATTTATCTGCAGCATGAGTTCCGCCACGGGTTCGGTTCGGTAGTAACAATCCATTACATTTCGAGAGTCGTCACGCACACTTGAAGCGAGCAGTGCAGTAGGCTGTGTGTTTGTATGAAAAAAGTTAGTGATGGACTCTCGCGTGTTGGTGGTAGGAATCTTGCATCAACTAGGATTGCCAAGCATCAACTTGGCTTGGACAAATATTCCATTACAAGCCCTCTTTGTGCTGCTTCTATCGTCGGTTCTTATCGGCAAGAATGTCTGCAGTTCCGTATTCTTCCACCAAGACCATCTCACACACCGACCGGGACGGGTGACGAACGTATCGATCAAACGCAAGTGTGTCATAACGTATCACTCGGCACACGGTTCTTTATCCGCAAGGACGGCGTACCACACACGTATAAGCGGCTCGCAGCTTTAAAATGAACCGGAAAGGATTGGCCCCGGAGAACGGCGGTACCGCTCGGGAAATGCGTGACGGACAGACCGTACTTGCAGCTAAAAATAAACCCGCGCTGGTAAGCACAAAAGATTACAATCGGTTTTCACCCGCTTTTCCCTTCACCCAAGGCAGCTTTGCTGCGAACGAGAAACTTTCACTCTCTGCTTTTCTTCAAACCTTAAACACGCCTTCGATGTACTGGCGCAGTACATGTGCAGAAAGGACACTGCTGCTATTGCTGCACACGAAGGTTGTCCTCATCGCTAGTTGTCCTCATCGCTTGGTTGTCGTTACGACTTACGAACACATGCACGCACACGGTGGCACAAATAGCGAGACAGGATTGTGCCTCGAATGCAATGCTATTTTCATTCTTGGATTGCATCCAACAGGAATGGTGTCAGTCTGGTGCGTTGACCAGGATCCAGGCGCAGCAAGGTGAAAAAGCAAGACAGGACAAGAAAGTGACAGATTTATGCAGCTCGCCACAACCTAGGGACTACGGCAATAGGGAGCGTATTGTTACATGTAGCCGTTGCCGTCGCGATCGTTACGATTCGGATGACTGCAGACTGTCATTTCTGGAGCGGTTGACAATTGGTTTGGTGTTTTTTTTTTTTTTTTTTTTGAGGGGGCCGTCTCGTTTTGTGCGATTCTTCGCCGACTCTTTAGGTCAGTGTCGGAATGCAGCTGCACGGACAGCCACCAGAGCCCGGAATACCAGCCAGCCCCTGCTCGCACTCGTTCGTGACAGTTCGTGGTGTGCTCTAGTGTCAAACCGAGACAACTGTTTGTCCCGCTCGATCGCTGGCACGCTGACTTGTGGCGGATTGTTTGGCTCAGTTCGCGACGGGACGGAAAGGGCAGGAACCCCTTTCCTTTCGGGGAAAAACTTGCACGTGTGTGTGTATCATTTTGGGATGGCCCATTTTCGTTGGAGAAGGTTTTGAAGCTGATGCTTGTAGATTTTGGGAGAATTCGTTTTTTCTGTTCGACTATACGGCATAAATATTTTCTGAAAGTGATTGCTTTTCCATAATATTGATTGCTTGATTGCCATTCCCAAGAGGGGTTAATACGGCCAGGCCGTCAATTAAAAAAATCAATGAAATGATTTATTATTGTTCTACAAAAGACAAAACGAAAAGTTAACAAAAGGACACTGAACAGATATGAAAACAGATCACGCTGACTCAACACTCACCTTAGAACTTATATACATCCACACTGTAAATCTGGCTCATTATCCACTTGTGATCAGCAGACGCTTGCACTCTGACATCCGACAGAGGAAGGAGCGGGATGGATTTTAGCGGACCATCACTTACTATTCCTACTCATAAGGCAATCCAGTACGCTGGTACTATCTCACCTTTTTTCTTTTGCAAACACCACGTTTCCTTTTCCCTTTTCCCCTCAGCACTTCTCGCACCGCACACGCACGTAAGCTTTTTTTTTGCTAACACAAACGTGCACTCACAACCGCATAACAGCACAACCGTATGATCATCACTTTATACGCTTACTGGACTCTTTTGCGCTCTGCGGGGCATCGGGAGGCACAAACAATAGGGAAACATACATGAAGCTGCTAAATATAAACACAATCTATCGCAAACGTTCCACGATTGAATCAACCGGCGCAACCGAAACCAAATTATTAAATCCCATCAGCCAAAATCGGTCCGCTTCTTTGGCGAGCGGGGCTTGGCACTTTTCCAGCAGGAAATTAATTTTTAATCCTTCGCTATCCCTTCCCTGGTCGCAGGGTGTCCTACCGCGCTCTGTTGCTCGCTCTCGCCCTCTGTTTCTCTTTCACTCACTCTCACACACACACACGCACACACGCGCACACACCTCTCACGCTCATGTCCGTCTCACGTGTTCCCTACCGTGTGACCCAAAGTGTGACCCAAAATTGGAACACGGCTTGAGAGAACGCATGAAGAGGAAATTGGTTTACAACAAGCAAAAAATGGCACACATCCTGTTAAGCGATCTCTTATTCTGTTTAAGGAACTAGCGAGGGCTGGGGCAAAAGAGAGGAAGAAACAATAATAAAAAAAACAACTAAATCGCTGGCACGGGTTTCGTTACGAGGTCTATTTTTATCCCCATATCTCTTAGATCCCGATTCCCCCGTATCGCTTCGTTCTGACCGTGCCAGTGTGTCATCTGCGGTGCGCATTTCCGCCAACACCAACACACACACACACCGCACAACGTCCTGTAGAACTGGAGCAGTCCCTCCCGTTTTACATTGTCCCGTAGGTTGGGTCAGTGAGTAACTGGCCGCATGAGGTCCAGAACCTCTTTTGTTCTGCCTCAAATGTGCAGCTAACACGAAACCTGGTGTGTACGTGTGTGTGTGTGTTTTATTTTTCCTCTAACCGCACGACCAAATAGGTACGTCCTTTCTGCTGGAAGCCTTTCTCACTGTCCCTCAAGCCCTGTCTCACTCTCTCGGTCTCTTTTTCGCTCCCAGTCTCATAGTCGCGGTGGTGAAGTTCGCTCTCGGTCTCTTTTTGCTTTGCCCCGTTCGACATCCGTGATCGGAAATCTTTCGATAGGGTCGGGTTGGCGTTGGGTTGCAGTTGCTGCTTGCAAGTATTTTTTTTCACCTTGCAAAAGCAAAGCAAGCACTGTCTTTCACGATGTCAAAAGAACACATAGACACACATAGATAGCGTAAATTCAATCATTAGCTCCAAGATTGAAGCTCCGGTTACGATGGAAAGGACACGAAAGATGATTATATTGCTCTCCTATATCCATATACATTTTCTTCTTTTTCATCCTTTATCCTCTCCCTCTACACATACACACACACCTACTAGCTTGTCAAGTACAAGGGTGAACCGACAATTTGGTTCTGCAGAGCTCCTTTTTGGAGGCTCCTAGAATGGGAATCTTCTTTCCGACCAACTAACGCACACCCTGACAACATTAGCACACTCACATGCACACAAACACACACACACACGCACCGTGCCCGTGCGTCACCCGTGACCGTTGGCTCGGAACGACCCCAGGAGCTGCTGCTGCTGCAGGAAGAAGGATGAAAATTTTGCCTAACCTCGTTCGTTTCTTCGTGCTTTTTCTTGCCACGAGCAAAGCAATTGCACAACGGTTTAGGTTTTTCGCCTCGCGGCACCACTTTTCGGCTCGATTGTCGCACGTTTTTCCATCGCAAGATAATGTGTTATGTGTAGCGCGAGGCGAGGGAGTAGGTTATGTTGCCTGCACTACACTTACATACCCACACACACACAAACACACACCTACACGCACGCACTTATATCCGCAGCTTAAAGGACCTCAAAGGGCAGAATTTTCAGCAGAAGAAATGGACTTTTTCGCTTCACCTCGCCAGGCTGTAGCAACGTTTGTTCGGCCCGCGTTCTGGCACGTACAGACACAAACACACGCAATGTACGCACTCACCCCCGCCGAGCCTGCTAGTACACGCACGCACACATACACTCGCGCTCGCACACATACACACGCACACGCACACACAGGACAGCAGAACGGAACCACCGGACCAAACACGACGAGCGCTGTGGTGGTCGAGATGTCGGCTCGATGCCTGCCTGCACTGTTCTGCGTTCGGCTGCGAGCGAACGGTCTACCTGAACCTGCAGAAAAGGTGCGAGAGCACCGACGGAACCGAACCGGGCGTGCTCGTGCTGTTCGGTCCCGTTGGGGTCCTTTTTTTCCCGCACGCGCCCACCCGTGCGAGCGAGAGAGAAAACGAGAAGCGAGCGGGAGTAAAATGGGGTGCCTTTTTCCTGGTGTGAAAATGCCGGTACAGCAGCGTGTTGCTGATGCAGTGCGTGCACAGGAGCGAGTCCGACGGAGTGTGTGCCGCTGGGTGGGTGGGTGTGTGTGAGAATGGGATGAAATGAGGCCACCCGCGCATCGTCGGTGAGAGTCGGAATGCTGGTTTCACCTGCTCCGCGTTTAGGACTATGGGATGATGGACGGAGATCATAATGCTACGTTACGATCTTGTTTTAAGCGATTTAGATTGTCATTATGTGAGTAAAAGATTCCGAATATTTTCCAAAACAAGAGCTGAGTGAGTGAGTCTAAAAAAAAAATATCTTCGAATTTGACTTAAAATCTATTCTAAAAAAACCCTGTTAGGCGATATCAAAAACCTTCTTACTATTAATCACTAATCGTCAAAACATACCATGCTAAACATTTCGTGTATGTAACTTTCGCACCATAAACGACCAGAAAGCTCTTAAAGCTCGTATTTTGCTAGGCTTTCGTGCACGATGAAAAGTTATTTGAAATATTTCACATGAAATCGATTTCAGGATGGAAGATACCTTTAAACACAACGAAGTGATACTATTCCGTGCACAGACTTTCAATCTTTGTCATCAACGATCTATAAGGCGTTCGCATAATTTCAGCTCGTTTGATTCATTTTATTATTTTTGAAATTTTATGCTAGCGTTTGGTTGTGTTGATTTATCTTTCTCTTTCATTAATTCAATAATGGCGTTTCGTAGCTATCGTAAACAGTTCGAGTAATACAAACGAAACAACAGAAACGAACATCGCGACAGATCCAACGCATCGCAAACTTAGTCAACGAACCCATGCACAATAGTATGTTTGCTATACGGTACGGAACGCTTTTCAGCAAATGCGTCTTCAGCAGCATTCAGATCGGTTACAGTAGGCATACGTGGATAAGGGTAGAGAATCTGCTTTCCTTTCTGTTCCGTCTGCTGTCTACTACTGTTCATCCGTGTCGTCAGTTCTTCGAATGTCGTCTAACAAAGTCGACAAAACGTTGCATGTTATTGTAATGCATGAGAAAAAGCAAAATCGTTGTTTTTTTTTTCTTCAGTAAGAAGCCCCGAATATAAGCACACGGATGAAAGCGCTTATGGAGTGAAACGTTGTACGGTCACGTGTGCCACGTGTGTATCGTACCGTAAGCCTGGCTAGGTCTGCTTCTGCACAGAAATATACCGAGCTCGCACAAAGACAGCTTTAAAGGGGATGCCTCTTCACTTTCTCTCGCTAGCTTTAGACACAGGGCACATGCGCGTGCGTGGCTGCCGGAGCAATGGATGGGAGTAGTATGGATTAATATCCGCTTGGAATAAATATATATCATATATGTATATAAATTCTACATAAACATCATTCCATCTGGGCACACTAGCGCTTAAATGGTATGATTTGCTGGGCTTTGTTAGTACGACTCGTTTCGGTGATGCAACAACATAGAGTAAGAAGGTGGGGAGGAGCCGTGTGGGGGAGGTGGGGGAGGGGGTATGGGGTTTACGCAGAAGAACTTGTAAGAAGTTGTCCTAGTTACGTCATTAGTTACACATTTCGTTTCCTCGCTTCGCATCACCGGTTTGTTTGGTTTCCTTTCACAGGGAAATTTGTTTTTGTATGCATTTTTCTCTAACTTTTCCTTTCTATACGGTTTAAACGTTGATGTATCACAGAAAAAATGTATGTACAACATCGGGTTGTTCAAAGTTGCTGCTTTCTTCTCGCTCAATGCATTAGATTTCTACAAGTTCTATAAACGTTTTGTATGGTTTTGTTGCTTGTTTTGTTTTTTTTTTTGGAATCAAGTTTCTGTTTTACTTTAAGATACTGTTTTCGGGTTGGAACTTTTGCGTATTTGATTTATATATTTCTTTTAAATCTCTGGTTCTATATTGAGTACGACAACTATTGCAAGTGTTTTCCGGGTGTAGCTTGTGAAGTTACTGTTAAGTTGAGTCTTTTGTTGACGCTCGAGACGTACAGCAGCGCTTGAAATGCACCTTACATGTATATGTATGATCTACTATTTACTCGCTACACGATGGAATATGATGAACGTGTTGATTTTATGCAACAAATGAAGCTTTGATGCTTGTACATGTAAGTATACAACATTTTACATACAATGATAGGTAAACGTATCGCTTGGTAGTGTGCTACCCGCTTAAATTCATGCCTAGTAGTAATCACGTTCAGGTTTTCAACTGCGCACTGCTTCCGGACTAGGAATGAAATGATGACAAAAATTATACCGACCTGTGTGTGTTTTACACGTGCTCAGTTATCCAGATTTTGGCTACTTTTGAACAACTTCAAGCTTATTTTGTCTTATTTTTCACGATTTCGTTTGCCAGTTCACTCCATTTGTTATATTCCGTTTGGTTCTACGTTAGAACACGTTTTCATACGGTGTGAAAGGTGTAGCGTGTTCGAAACTATCGACATCAGGTTAGTTAAACATGAAACTTGTTAGAGCATTTTATATGATTTACTAATCGCGTCAACATCGTTGTTATAACAAAATTCTACAACAAACTCTACGAGAGAAACGGAGAATAAAACTCTAGAAAGGGAACAATCGAGGGACCGGTTATGGTGGTATTTTGCAAGATCATCGTCGTCAAAAATATCGCTACCTATTATTCCGTCGTGTTCCGTGCATACCCATTGGCAAACTGGATTGCATTTCAAAACTTTCAATTAGAAACAGTACAAGAAGTGGAAAAATGGCAGTTTAACAATGAATGCAGCGCGTGCAGATATGCGTGATGCGCGCGCCGTGATACAAAGACGAATATGAATACCTTTCGCTGCTTAAAACTCCGGGATTTACATATCGGGTCTAGTCAGAATCGGACTCGCCTTACTCGCTTAGTATGTACAGCAAACGGTTAGTAGGGTTCACATTTTGGCAACTTGTTATCCGACTGCAGGGTTTTCTTTTTGGTTTGCACGTTATGTTATTTTCCTGCTCGGAAAATAGTATATTCGACGAATTTTCAAATATTGTTTTCTTCTTTGTTTTTAAAGCTAGTTGAATCAATGTTTATCAGCACAACTTTTATGTCCTATCGTATCAAGCGCATCCAACGTCTCGAATCCGGTCTCTGCTATGGGCCCATAATTAGATAACTTCGTTAGTCTTTCTGTCGCGTTTAACGTATTTACCTATGAATTCACATTGAATGGTGTACGTTGGAATGCTAGAAAGATTCTTTTGAAAACTCATTACAGCTGGTTTGAATGCTAACTTTAAATACTTTCACACTGTTTGATGCTTCTTTTAGGTTTGTGGGCTAATCTATCACCGCTTTTTCTGAATACCAACTGTCACGAGGGTGATTTGACAGATACAACAAATGGAATGAAAATTTTTTGTGAAAACTTTTGATAAAAGTATTGAGTTTGTTTTACCCTGAATTAAGAGAACTGCCAAATTTAGAGCCATGATCGCTTAGCACACAAACCTCGCAGTTATTCTAAAAAGCAATGTTGCATAGACTTTGGAAAGTTAAAATTTTTTCATTTCCGGACACAAGGTGACCTTTTCGGAGCGCTTTTTGCGACACCTGTTGCGAAGAACTATCGTTCCAATAAAAGAAGTGAAACTTTCATCTATACGGCGCTTTCCCTGTATGCCACTAGATACAGAACTACTGGTCAGTATCAAAACTGTTGGTCAGTATCGTGTGATAAATGCTACAATTCGAATAAGACTCACTGCACGGGTCATGCAGAAGCTTTACGTCTTGTAAAAGACTATCTACACCTTGCGCAAAGTGCATCACGGTTCAGTTTCGATGATATTTTGCAACCGATGGAAGGTGATGAACGATGAAAACTACGCCATTCTAAATGCTAGTGGTTCTACTTCGACCCCGCACGCTCTACTCTACACAATCAAATGAGATACTACTTGCGCGGGTCTTACCTTTGGAACAAGAAAGAGACCAACAAAAATTCTAGGTGGGTCGATAAAGCTTGCCGCTATGATATCTGCTATTTTCCCTGTCTGTTCCTGGTCGACGTTGGTTCATGTGCTACTTTAAAATTCCCTGCATTGAATATGCGTTTTCCTTCGCTTCGTACCGAACACTACTCGAGATACCAAAAAAAACCAACCGGCATAAACGTACTGAAAAGGTGCAAATTTCTTCCTACCTAGTGGTTCTAGGGGTCATCCTGGCTAACCATACTACCGAGATGAAAACTATTCGCTCCGTCCGAACCACAAGACGATGTTCGAGATTTGCTTGCCTACTGTAAAAGTGTGTAATATGTTTGGATTGTATGTTTGATTTGCCCTAGTGTGTTCTGCTTCCCAATCTCTTTCGGCTGTCAGTCTTTTTTCCAGTATATGTTAGTGGAACTATGCACCACGGTGCGGTGTCGAGTGAAAACTATTGTATGAAAGAATGATGTGAACATGAACAAATTGAAATGGTAAAGAAACGATTGTCACCTTGTGCCGGTAAAATTTGAACGAACCAACGATACGTTTACTACGAGTAAGTGTCAGTTTGAAAGAGATCGAAAGGTAGCACATAAAATGTCCGCCTTGCATTCGATCGGTGCTGATCGTGTGAGTAATTTCTACCCCCGTTTTCTTTGGCTATTCTGGATGAATGATACATCGATCCGCTAAAGCTAACGATCAAACACTGGCACGGGCTGTATACACCTAGTTCGCGTTCTACTGTGACAGCTGTTCGTGGTCGGTTTCGAATCGGTATCAAAAAGATGGCAGCTTCTCGTGTGCAGCCTCGTTCCGGACTTGTGTCTCGTGCTTGTCCGACGCGCTTCCATTGGATGTGCCACTCAGGGAGCGACTCACTACGGGGGCAGGACGTGCCTTATACCCAAATCTGCTCGCGACGTTTGCGGTCACCCTGCCGTCGACGCACCCTATGCTAGCACCAGTCCTCATCGTCCGAATCGGAATGTCTGGAGTGCAGCGCTCCCTTTGGTTTGTAGCCGTTCAGAATCGGTGAGGGAAGCACGCGGCCACCGGTGCGGCCCATCGCTAGTGCCTGCTCATACGACAGGGGTACGGAATGTTCCATCCTTGGGGAGAGAAGAATCGTCATTAGCTTCGCGAGCTAGAGCCACCAAACGACGCCATCATCCTCAGCGTACCTCTCAAATTCGCGCTCAAACTCGCGCTCTATTTCTCGCTCGCGTTCATAAAGCTCCCGTTCGCGATCGCGGAACTCGTACCGCACGCTGTAATCCTCGTGGCTACGCTCACGACTGTTCCGGAACCGTTCTCGATCACGTTCCCGGTCTCGCTCGCGATAGTACAGATCACGATCCCGCTCGCGCTCCCTTGGCTCCCGGAGGAACTCTCGCGATTGCGGTAACGAATGGACACTGTGCGGAGTGTTGTGGGACGAATGACCAGTCTGAAATGGTGAAAAACGCCATTTGCTGTCAGGTTTCTGGGCGAGGTTTTTTTAAAGATAGCAGTCTTACGTGAGTTGGACTAGCGTTTAACTTGGGGAAGTTAATGTTCGTTTGCTTCAGCTGCAGTGTCGAAGGTTTGCAAGGTGTCGGTGGCAATCGACGGCCATGGCCTTGCCGACGCGTCACAAGAACAGGATAGCTATGCTGCACATGTGACCCAGAGGAACCTGGTGGTAGCACGAGTCCGCAATAGAAATAATAATAGTAAAAAAAAACATTTTATACAACAATTTACCATAGCGCATCTAACAGAAAAAATCTCGCATGTAGATTTGACTAAATTAAACTATTTGTTTGCGATTAGTTCAAGGCAAAGTAATGGCTACTCGGTACAGCACTCAGCGCAAACAAATATTTCAATTTATCCTAGAAACGACACATTCATTAGAGATAGCCTAGTAAAGATACGATAAAGGATACAACGTATGAATGATGGGAATGAGAAATAAGTACACACGGGAAGATAAGTACACCCTACTCTTGACAAAAAAGCTGTCCCCTAACCTGTACCTCAGGCAGAGAAACGGACAGATGACAACAATGAGCGGAAGTGGGAAGTAAGATGTTGAACATAACCTCATGCGATAACGAATGATTTGGAAACATTGTGTAGTGCCTTTGGTAGTGAGTGCGGGAGCTACACTGGAAACACAACAGGACGGTTGACATTGAACGAGAGCAAGACACGACACGTGGAAACGCAACTCAGAAAATGACCACGGCCGTGGGCCGTGTGAAATGAAAAACGAGATACTGTTTGTACAATGGACTACGGGGGAAGAATGGAAGAAACGAGGAGGGATGAACCAAAACGTTCGCATGAGCAATAGCGTGAAAGACAGATACAGTGGGCACGGAAGTATGAAGGTAGAAAGTGTGGTTGGATAGATTTTGCGGTTGTTTTGTTGTTGTGTACCCATTCCGTTGCGGTACTTCCGGCGGGCTTGGTCCCGGTCCCGCAGCTCTTGCAGCAGCTGGGCCGGGCTGGGCGAACGGGACCGTTCGCAGAGGATCGTCGTATCGTACGGTTGATGGGCAAGGTGGTTTTTGGAACGGTCTTTACTACTGCGATGCTGGGCACTACTATGTACACCGAAACGACTGGGCGACGGCGAACGGGCGGGGCTGGTAGAGGCCGACCAGGAACCTAGATCAAATCGGAGAAGAAAACAACAACCAAAAGGGAACAACATTGGAAGAAACGTTCAGAAAATAGGGGCCCACGGTGTGGAAGGCCATGGATTGCGGCACGTCCCACACGCGTCCCCGGACCGGTGCCTTAGTGACGCACGTGACACTACTTGTGTGGCTATCGACAGGGAGCTAACAGCGCAACGTTAGAGCTAACACTCACTCACAACTAGAACCCAAACGGCTCTAAGGAAGCTATTTGGGAAGGTTGAACGAGAAGGCTAGACAGACACGTTAGATGATATCGAACAGTTCGAATGAGTTCGCGACATCACTAGAAGTTCGCGGGAACAACATACTCATCGAGAAAGTGCAGCTAGAGATAGTAACGATTTACAGGACTAGTAGCATAATTACAGCTAGGTGAAGCTAACACTAACAAACGCATTCGAATCACACTAGGAGGTGTAAGTAGATGAGAAAGAGATGTATAACTTTACTAAAAACAAAACAAAAATACGATTAAGATGTTATATGTTGTTTTATCGGAGAGAGTCATTTGGTATCTACTGTTGATTTGACATTCAGCTTCGACAAGCGTGACTGATACTAAAGTGAACTAAACGTGTCGTCGAAATGTGGCCAAATGTTCTCTTCCTTTAAGCTCTAATCTTTTAAAACTTCGACACTAATAGTTGTTTGGACGTAACAATTAAATTCGTGTTATAGGGTGAGTTGAAATCAAGCTGATTTATATTAAATAACCTGTGCTATGCTCTCATTTTTCAGTAGTAGAAGTGATTAGATAGATGAAAACTGGCGCGTAAACTATATACTATACACCCGAGTGAACACTATTGTGTAGCTAGATGACATACACGAAGCCATACCCGGCGCCACGATCAAATCGCTGTGGTAAGTTGTACATAAAAATTCATAATCAGCACTCTCCACGCACGGGGAGTTGACGGTTGATGTTGAGTTTGTGTCTGGTACACGATTCGCTTGGTTGTAAATTTAAATTTTGCCACGCACTTAAAAAATATAAACTGATTCCATAAATGCCTTTCAGTGTAAAAAGCGTTAACGAAAGAGAGATTTTACTGCAGAGTCTACAAGTGCTACAATATCACTACTGGCGTAGATAGTTTTTTTTTATTATAACACTAAAAAAGAGCAATTTATAACTTGAAAAGCAGTTTATCTTAAATTTTTTACGTAAGTATAGTAAATTGTTGGTTTAATTGAAACCATGAAAAGTCATTCGAAATGAAAACAAAACAAAAAAGTAGACCATATCCAGAGTTCGACTGTAGTAGGCGACAGCTTTACGACACTCAACATCAATAGGTGGAGATTTATGAGTTTTTATGTTACCTCGATTGTGCCTGTGCGCATAGCCGAAATGATGCCTACCACGTCTGTGTTCTTCCTTTTGAATTTCCACCACATTCGAGACGGTGTCGGAGAATCCGATCTCGTGGTGATGATGCCGTTTCCGCGGGCTCGGCGTGCGTACCAACGGTGATTCTCGTCTGTTAAAAAAAAGAAAAAGAAAAACATTAGATTGCAGTACGTTGGTTTGTGTTATCGCTCCCGTGCAAGTACCTCAGGCTCGGTGATCGACGATGCCCGTTGTGATAGGCGTGTCCCGGATGCAGATGACCATCCGCCGGTGCCAGCGATTCGAGCGATGGTTGCCTCGACACATCCTGCAGCTCCTGAGCGTACGCAGCGTTTGTGGAGGAAGATTCGAACACACACGGAAACCCCGTCCGGCGAGGTGGGTTTGGTGTGGGGGATGCAATAGAAAGAAGGACGTGCAATTAACATTCCGACACGCCGGGCGAACCGCACATTCGCACACTCTGTGGGCGATAACGTAACACTCAATCTGTTGGGAGGTTCCCCGGTGGGTGCCTGCGGGCGCCCAGAGAACATCCTGGGGTTGGGTTTGCAAAGTTGGTTCTCGTACACAATTATCGTTACTATTTAGGGAAGTTATTTGGTTTGTTAGTGTTGTTCAACGCTAGTTTCACTACAGATAAACGCATCGCTATTACGAATTCGGCTAAGAATTTCACGAGACTGCTTTGCAATAGGTATACACACACACACACACAAGATATGGGTATTGCTATAGTTAACACACTAGGCCACAAGTGTTTTAGTATCTGGTAATGGGTGGGGTAGGTATCTGATTCAGTTAACTTCTAATCCAGTTTTTCAATACTACAAATTTAGTTAACGACAATAACTATCCTTTCCCCACATGCCTCCGTTCGGTTGCAATGGACGGGTGAGATAGGTTAGATATGGAAGGAGAAGCCGTCTTACAACACCGCGTGTCTGGACTAATCAAAACACATTCCTCCAGACACGCAAATTGGACGCGCGCGTACACAGACACATGAAACGAAATACGTTAAGTAACTCTTCGCAACTGGAAGGAGGACGTGGGCGGTTTGTTTCCCTGACTACTATCTGTGAGTTTTCAGTGGGTGTTTTTATGGTAACGTAAGCACCTGCGAATCGTTTAACCATAGGTGTGTGTACAGTAATGTAACAAATAAATATTTAATCCAAAGCAAACACATTTTCGGTGTGCATGGGTTAGTGTGTCGTGTGATGTGCTGTGTAGGTGTACGAAGTGCTTGTTCTTCTGGCGAAGAAGTCATGCATGTGTGGGTAGCTGTTATCTAGCATGTAAACATCAAGAAACTAGAACTTAGACATCGAGAAAGATTGGAAATATGCTACGCACTACCACTAGCATTGGCCTACTGCGAATGTGAGAAGCATATAGCAGTTGCAAACTTACTTACCTCTACTTCCAATCACACAACACCAATTCTAAATGGATTCAATTCAATTGCTAGTTTATGATAGCGCATCTAATGCTTCTACTGGATGTAATAGTATGACATACGTATGGATTTGTTAGTTCTATGAGCATCAAAAGTATTTCTAATGACAGGAGGTGACATGAAAATGGTGGAAACCAACGCTTATGCCTAGTTTCGAGGTCTCGTTAGTCGAAACAGTTTGATCATCGATAGAAAAAATTGCGTTGAAGTTGCATAAAACTGTTCGATAAAAATCTAAATCATCTAAGAAGATTACGAAATTCTAATTACTAACTCGTGATCGCGAACGATCCAACAGCTCTCAACAGTACTCGCATCGTTAGATAGGAAGACGGCAAAAGGTCACATCAATAACACGGAATCCAAAACACAAATAACGCACACTCACACACAGAGAGTTTTACTAAAAGAATTGAACAACGCATTGAAAAACGACCGAAGAAGAGAAAGAAGGATAGTACGCTAGTACCGGAAAGAGAAAGAGAGAAAATGGGACAGAGTGGTGCATACAGAAGGAGCTAGTAGATACGTTGTACAACTGAAGGAGGGACATAATATAGAAGGACGATTTGTATGTAGAAAAAAGTGAAAGTAAGAAATAGGATACAAATGGAAAAGAGAGTTACAAAAAGAGCAAATTAACATCAACTTTACTTTGAGTAATATTCAACGAATTTTCTATTCTGTTGCACCTGGGACCTTCATAATATCACATGTATGTCACATAAAATTTATGAGTATATATTTTAACTGTATGCACAGCTTTGTTTACTATGCCCTGGTGCTAAAATATAAATTTTAGTTAGGTGTTATGGAACAAGTTAGTACTTAGTTCGATAATTTGGTTAGTTACTTTAAAATATCTCACATACTACTTTTAAATTATTTAATAGATTGAATGCTTTTCAATGATCTTTCAGCATCATGAAATATTTCGTGAAAGTTTTCGAAAGCTTTTTGGCAATCATTCATTACACTTCCTCGAAATAAGTGCTCTTAGAAATTGATATGTAACTCTCAAAATATAGGGTATAGATAAGAGATAGATATAAACGAAGGGAAAGGTGCATATTACGGAAATGGGATGGAAACGGATAGTTTAGATCTTTACGAACATAAAAAAGTAAGAACTTGTCTGTGACATGTTACCATCGCTAGTGGGGCATTAAGTTGTGGGTTTGGTTTTATTGTAAGACAGAGAGAAACAAGACATCACCTTTCTGTTCCTAGAAATGGAGAACGGAAACAGATGTCAGATCATTTGCGTTTGAAGAAGATGTATGCTGGTGATGGGAGGAACGGAAACGCGCGTATGGAAATGGTGGAAAATGAATGAATGAAGCGATGGGATCATGGGTCGTAATGGATGGATTGGATGGTCGTAAGCGAAGTCAGAAAATCGGAACCTACCTGAAGGACCGCTTGCGCATCGTGCTGCGACGTGCCAGACTGACCAAACTACTGCCGTGCAGGTCCAGCGTGCTGTCGTGACCGCCTCCCAGACCGGCACCGAGACCACCACCGCCACCACCACTACCACCGCCACCAACACCAACACCGGCACCGCCGCCACTGCCGTCGCCAGCCCCACCGTTCCCGTTGGCACCATGGTGACCGTAGAGCAGGTGGGTCTGCGAGCTGACTCCTTCACCGTTCTCCAGGCTCAGCGACCCGGTACGCGAACCACCCGATTTCTCCATCACGGCCATATCCAGGATCGTACTGAACAGGGACGGTTTCTACAGGTGGTAAAGGGTGCATGAAAGGCAATGGCAGCAGAGCAGATGGCGCCAACGATGGTAGTTGATGAAGTGGTGATCATTTGCAGTCGCAGTTGCAGTAGCAGGCGTAGTAGTAGAAGTAGTAGTAGTAGTAGTAGAAGTAGTAGTAGTAGTAGTAGAGGTAGCAGAGGTGGTAGTAGAAGATGGAATTCAAACGGGGGTGTGATGTTGCACAGAGTGATGGTTTTATTTTCGTTTGTTCGAACGACGAATGATGAATGGTGGTGATGCGTGTGATGCACACGTGCAAGTGCGTTCAAAATTCAACCGTTACAATGGATTTGGTAAAAAAATTGATAAATGTCGGAAAAGAATTTAGTTTTATAGAGGTCAGTTTACAATTCGGTTTGATTTTTTTTTAACAACAGCCAACATTGTTGGTATAATATCGTTGGTTTAGCCATGTTTAGTTATTTACATCATCGCCCATCCAACCACATTGTTAGAGGGAGAGAGAAGATAACAGTTGTTTTTACAATAATTTAGCAAGATTTTTTTAATTTAAGGAGGGAAATAAATTAGACAGATTGATTATATTGATCAGTAATGGTTAACGTGTTCGAATGCGGGTTCGTATTGAATTGTTGTTGGGTTTATGCGGAAGCGATATGTTGAGAAAAAGTTTAAAAAGTGAAAAAAAAACAAACAAACGAAATTTATGTAATTAAATTGCAAATCAACTTGCTTATTTTTAAAACGAACTGTTCAATGCAATAGAATTATGTACAATATCGAATCAAAAACTCAAATTGTATGTGCCAGCAGCAGTCGTGCGGAAAATGTTTTCAGCCTTCACATCAAGAAGAACGGCAAAAGTAAAATCAAACGAAAGCAGCGTTGAACAAATGATTTAAGGCACATTTAAGTGTTTTTTTATGAATAGCATTGTTCCGAAAATCATTTGTCACGAGAGAATATGTTTTTCTACGTTCAAACATGAACAGCTCGGTCTCTTTGGTACGGCACATAAGAATATGTACATTTTTTTGGGGAAAAAGTAAAGCAAGTCGATAACGTGTTGGGTGCTATGTTTTGAACACAAATCACTGGAGAGAAAATTGTTTCAAAAACGTGGATTCTTTTTGATGTGGGAGTAAACGAAACAAACCAAACGAAGGGGAGCGAACGAAAAAGTGAACGTATAAATTATTTTTAAAATTTTTATGACAAAGGGTAGACGACTAGATCAAACGCATGCAAATGAAAGTAAATACTCGTTCTATTCTAGTACAAAGGTATGAAAACTAGTTTCAAGCTACGTTCACGATCCGAAACGAGTTTTCAACAAGTTTGAGCATCAAACAGGAGTAACGAAGAAAAGGTAATTGCCTTACGATTTATCATTCAAACAGGAGCAATCAAGAGAAAAAGAGACATGCTACAAAAGCAATATAGTTGGTATGCACAACCTGCACAAGAGTGGTAAAGTGTGTATAGTATGGCACAGTGAGTGTCTTATGTAAGTTTTGCCATTTTAGAACAAGTTCTTTACAGTGTGTAGAGTACTGCGTGTAGATCTGTGTGTAGTGGTAGACGTCACAAGATTTTGATGCTTTGTGTATGTTGATCGATTGAACAAACTACCGAAACTAAAATGAAATCACGCGATACGTTTGTGAGATTTTGCTAGAAGTTAATGACTCGAATAAAACAGCTATCTAGCTCTAATCTAAATAGTAGGGGAAAAATCGAATGAAATCTGACCATTTCGTGAATCGGATGTGTTGCCCTTTGCTTACAAGAAACATTCTTTCCTCGCCGAGTGTCCATTACCTCCTCTTCTGAGACAGTGTTAATGAGCGAATCCGCTTATCTATAGTGAAATTATTTGCTTCGTAACGCTAGGACCAACCGCAACGAACCCAGCAACAGAATCGCGTAACGTTACGGCCGTTACGGTGAGAGACAGAGCGAGAAGAATATGGAGAGATAATGTGTGGACCAAAGTGGGTACGTGCGTATAATGGTGTTGGTGGTGTGCACTGTCTTGGCACAAAAAACCAGCGACCAAGAGCGAGAGCGAGATAGAGAACGAGAGCGAGAGAGAGAGCGAAATAAATTAAGGATGAGATTTGCGAGTAGGACAAACTCAACGCGACACGCTATGCACAAGTGATTGAAGGAGTGTTTTGTAGTATACACTGATCCAACACTAAGCTTCTCCGGTCCAGCGCTTAGTACACGCAGCGCTTGTGAGCGGCATTAGTATGTTGTCCTACGGCCTACGTTTGAAAAGCCAATGTACAGGTACTGCTTTTTGCGTTACGTGGCGAGTTTGATTAGCGATTGAACACGGTTTTGCTGTACAGGACTAACGTACACTGTTTCTTTATACAGAAAATATAAAACAAACACAATCTGTGACTGAATATCTTGCGAAAACACGTAGCAAATATCGATGCAGTACAGAGTACGTGTCGTGAAAATCTAGTACAATACGAAAGTGTGCTCTATGCAAATGTTTGCTGCTATCAACGGCTGCTACTCGAGTCCATAAATTTGTCCGTCGAGAACGATACAACAATACAACAGGGTGTTGTGTTCAAAGGTTTTATGTTCAGGTGATACCGACTCTACCGAAAATAAAATAAACCAAACAGGAAAACAAAAACAAGTTCAACGATTGTTTGCACGAATACAAATGATTTTGCTTGTTTGCTCTTCAAATATACGATGTTTTTGAGGTACGAGTATTGGTTGTAGGTATAACTGTGAGGTTGTTACTGTTTGCAGTTTACATTCGCTTAGTAAGAAAGTTTCTGTTTGGTTGATATAAGTATATTAATGAGTTGTTGAAAATTGAGAGCGTAAAAAACAAAACTTGAGTACAAGTACAAGTAATGAAAAAAGTACAGAAAAAGAAAAATACAATTCGACTGGATGCGCGTGTGATGCGCCATCCTGTTCGAGGTACTTATCTTGCATTTACCTAGAACTTCCTAGCACAGACAGACCGGACTCTTGCCGTATAGGCGGAAATTTCGCCCAGAGCCGCGAGTCCCAGAGCCGGCAGAGCAAGTCCGAGCGAAGAACGGACGTACGGGTGTGCGATCCGCAATCCAAGTACTCGGAATACGCTTGCACAACTCGTTTGCATGTCTCTGTCTCTCTCTCTCTCTGTCTGTACGGATGTATATTTGTGGGTTTTAAAATTCGCTCCAATGTGACCCCCTGCTTCCTGTACATACTCTTTGGCCCCTGCTTCAGCGTAACGCCTCACTCCGCCTTCGTCAGGATTGTCGAACATTTTGCTACGACTCATGTTTGTATAGGATCACATGCGTGTTTTTTTTTTTTTGCTTGGGTACATTGGTTTGCTTTGGTTCTACAGCACACATGCCCCGAACTGCAGTCGGGGACGCTCTGTTAGCTTGCTCAGTACTTTTCATCGGGACAACAGGGTTTAACATTCACGAAACGTATCGAAAGTGTTTTCTGCAAAATAATTGTTGAAACGGTCAGTAAAGAAATCAATACGTTGTCGCTGCCTGCCATGCAACAAACACGAGCGCAAACACACACAAACACACACACACACACACGCTCACACCCTCTCTCTCACACACACTCACACACAATTAACCCATCGTGGGATGAGTTAACAAATGACAACCGTGATTGAATCGTATAGAAAAGGACTTGCTTGCAGGAGGAGTTGAAAAATGATAAACGTTCGTACGAGGTGACCGGTATTTGTACACCGACAGACTGAGTGAGAAGCTACTTCGATAGAGTTTCCTACGGGAACGAACTAATGTTTGGTTCTGTTGCTCCTATTACTACGTTTTACATATCGCGTGTATGAAGTTGATACTGCAATGAAGTCAACCATGGTTCGTAGCTAGTGACATAAGGTTTACCGTTCAGCTACAACTCATACTTCTTTTACATAACGGGTCAAATTTGACGACGACGCTTTTACAGCATCGCCTGGTGGTACGCATAAAACTTTCTAGACGATAGATAAAACCTAATGAACTGAGTATTCGAAGTATGAGCATATCTATTTTTCTAGGGAAATGAGTTGAGTGAGCAGTACAAGAACGTAATTGGTAAAAAAAAATTATAATCTTCTCTAAATTCACCTAAGTAGCGCTAGTAGCGTGTAAGATGGGTTTTAGGAAGACGTCTATTGTGTGCTTTGATGAAGTTAAGAATCTTGTCTCGTTAGTGGTAATTTCTGCGAGTGTATATGTTTCATTTTCGTATCGAGTTTGCTTAAGTGAATCCAACTATTCTTGCTCAACTGACCCATTTGTAAGCTGGTGCTCATCGGTTGACTAATCTAGTATTGCTAAGGTATTTTTTCAAACTTTGAACCTTCTAATACGGAACGCGAGAAACAAAATCCTTGTACAGGAAAACGAACATAATTCGAACCAGCCAAAACGAACTTAGCATTTTTATTTTGATAAAAAGAATGAACAAATAAAAAAACTAAAATCTAAGTATTTATAAACGGTTCAACAAGCTTGTTGCAAAGAGCATGTCTGTTTTTGGAGCACTGCATTTTATTGCGTTTATGTACAAAGTTCAAGTCGGCAAGCGGTTTGCCAGGGGGTGCTACAAACTGAGTGCTCAACACACGCTCAGCCTGTCACTGCTGCGGCTGCTAGTGAATTCGCATCAAACATTAGTAAAGGAAAAACTAGCAAAACTCACGTCCCTAACTATAATAGAGCAAGAAAACGCAAAAATGGAAAGGAAAACCAGAACACGATATTGTAAGAAAAGTGTTTGAATAATACCGGCTGTCTGGCCGTTGGACTATTAATGCTTGCTTCATTTCCCTGAAAAATAATAGTCAGGATAGACAAGTTCGATTGATCATTGTATTGTATGCCGTGGAGCGAGTATTTCTATATACGTGATATGGATTGGAATGTATAGGAACGCAATCTTGTTATGTTTCAAATATCTCTACTGCTCATGAAATGTTCACTGCCTCATTGGAAATTAAAAATGGCCACTTATGATGAGCAGTAGTTCATGAAGCATTAAGAAAATAAGGCTCAGTTATAAATGTAGGTAATAAGGGGACTTATAAAATTAAATTTCGATAACTTGTCCATTTCACAAGTCATGGAAGTCGTGTAGAAATGATGAATCCAAATAACGCCCCAAATCACAAAACTTCTACCGTCGATGTTGTTAGATAAGATGGGATTTTCGAAAACAAAAATAAACTAAACAACAGAAAAGGCTTTTGCGCTTCGTTCATCACAAAGTAACGAAACTTACTGAAAACATTAAACATGTCTACCAACTCAAAACACATGAGTACGCAGTGGACAGATGCACGATACGTATATGGATATTCAAGACACAAAACGAAAAGTGTGACAAACAGCGACAGAACAGAGGGAAACGTAACGTAAAAGTAGCAAAACAAAAACCGCTTGGTTACACATTAGAAATCAAATACCAGTTACAATATTCAAAAACCAAATCAACGTTTAGTCAACTTCACTAGCTGAAGCTGAAAATGGTCGAACAACAAGTACGAGACAGAACGATATTTACGTGGATAACAAAAAAAACACAATAGAATTAATTAATCTCTCCGGTTGGAGCAACGAAAGCTAATTGCAATAACCGGTGAGGGAGGGAAGACAGAGAGACAGGTCGTATTATAAGAGATCATTAATACTTTATATGCAGACCATGGGAATAATGAACAGAAGCAACAGATGTGAAATTAGTGGATTGAACCAAGTAAATAAAATATTACTCAAAATTTCCCTATATCTTGAAAGAAATAAAAAATGCGTTTTGTTACCTTGTGTGTGAGAAAAATCTACGAGTAACAAAAAGATGACTGCAATATTTTAGGATTGATCGAGTTTCCAAAAGTCATAGATAACCCATTGGGAACGTTGAGCTCATCCTATACATGAAATAATTAGTTAGTGCCAATCGCTTGTTTGTAAAGAGTTCCAATGCCAATCGTCTCTTTGTAAGTACGAAATAAATGCACGCGATTTCCGCGATTTCCGAAGGGCGTTCCGAGCAAGGGCGATGAACAGAACACGGTAAGGTTTAGAAATAATAAACGCACAGAAGTATCATCTTCGCAGAAAAATTTGTGGAGCTTTACGCTTTGCTTCTCGGCAGAGAAAAGAGTGGGAGCAAGGAAAATAAGTAGGAAGGACACCGTGTATGTAAAAGATCACTAATTTTAAGAGTGTTGACCGTACTTCAACCGTTCACTCGAACCATCGAACACTTACCGGCAGGTCCGATTCAACTTGGCCAAACTTGGTGTTCCGCCAGGACTCTAAAATCAGCAGTCCGGCGTAGATCTTCCCGACGGTGAGCTTGCCCGCGTTCAGTTCCTCGTTGAGCGGGACGAGCAGATCAAGCATCTTTTTGGCCTGCAGTGGCCAGATGTGGCTGATTGTGTGCCGCAGCTCCATATCGGCTTGATCCATCTCTTCGGCTGAAAAGAGCGGCAGAGCAGAGATTGTGCTCATCAAAAGTACACGAAAATTAAGGCAGCACACCCCCGTACCAGTTCTCATTTTGATGTTGAGGTTCTCCCGTATCAACGCAAACAGCGTCGTGGTGAAGGCGACCTTTCCCTCTGCATCGAGTGGCATGTTCATACGTATGAGCTTTTTGTAGGCGAGTCGGTTAGGACATTTGTTACCAAATCCCAAGGGAGGATCCATGTTCTTCAACATGTCATACATTTCAGTGTAGTGAATTTTACCCCTGCGATAGAGAACGAACCAATTAGTATAAGCCAACGTATTACCTGCTACCCATACTTACGTAGCATTAGGATCATATTCCGCCCATATCCGAACGAACTCGTCCAGATGATGTGCGCCAAGAATACTGGAATCACGCGTTAGATAGTCAAAGTTGTCCATAATAACAGCCACGAACAGATTCAACATCTATGGAGAGAATTTACGTACATCAACTTATAAATACTAATGCAAAGTACACTGATCTGCTACTTACAAGAAACGAACAGAAGAAAATGAACGACACGAAATATGCGTAGGCCAGCGTTGAACCGCATGTTTCGTTCGGTTTGTTAGCTCTCGGGTCACATGGTCTCCCTTTGAGACATGCCAGCATAATGTTCGGCCACGACTCGCCCGTAGCACATCTGAGCATGCGTGTATGCGAGAGGAGAAACGTATCGACGTGGTTGTGGTTGCGGATGGATCAAGTAATGCAAAACACGGAACAAAAAAAGTTGGGTAGAAAAAGAACAAACGCTTAGTTAGTTCTTCGCGTACCGAAAGGCGAGAGGAATTTCTTAGCTAGCGCATAAAGTATTGCCTAAAGACTAAAATAGGAATGTTAAGGGCAAATTCTTACGGATGAAAAATATTAGCTTTTAACAAGAAAAATATGCACTGTTCTGGTAACTTGGGTACATAAGCTTTCGCTTGTGTACTTTGCAAGTGTGTGTTGTGAGTGTAGGGTGGGAATGTTTTACTGCATTTTAATAGGTATGAAGGATTATGTAACAAGAAACCAGGCAGGTTAGAAAGCGTAGTAGAAAAGTATAATTAGAATAGTTTATACAAATTTCGCGGTTTGTTTCGAGT
>JXXA01005155.1:0-14361 GCA_000956255.1 Anopheles punctulatus | reverse complement strand
CGGCCGGGCCACCGTTGGTGGGCGCCCCGCTCGGTTTACCGACAGCGAGCGACCCACCGTATCTCGGTGCGCACTCACCGAATACGGTCGGGTTGCCTAACGGCAGCGGTGGCACGCTCGACCTGCCGAACGGGAACGAAATCACGCAGAAAATCATCCTGCACACGACGCTGATCCGCGATCAGATCGGGCAGGGGTTGGGTTTCAGCATCGCTGGCGGCAAGGGGCACGCGCCGTTCAGGGACGGGTCGGAAGGCATCTACATCTCGCGGCTGACCGAGAACGGGGTAGCGCACAAGGATGGCAAGATCATGGTGGGCGATCGGGTGCTGGCGGTGAGTGTGCGCGTTAGGGCCATTATTTGTGCGGCCAGCAGAGTAATGCTTTTTCCTCTCCCTAGATCAATGGTGTCGATATTACGAACGCACATCACGATTACGCGGTGCAACTGCTGACCGATCACCAGCGGTTCGTGCGACTGGTGGTGCAGCGGGAGGTAAAGGGACCACTGGAACCGCTGCACAGTCCGCGCAGTCCCGTCGTCGGCCCGAATCGCCCGACCGGTGGCTATATGGCCGCCAACCGACTTGGTAAGTAGCGGCGAGCGAATCGAAATGATGTTTTGGTTTGAAAAACAACATTGTAATTGTAACATTGTGTTTCTTGTTCTCCTTCCAGCATCCTCCTACACCAGCTACCGGCGCTCGACCGACGAAAGCCAGGAGAGCCAAACCGCGACCGGTCACCAACATCACCATCACGGTTTGGCCGATCCGCAGGTAAAGTCGCCCGACGGCACCGAGCCGAAGGTGGTTGAGGAGGAGCACCAACACCACCAGCAGCAAAAGGTAACTGGCGTGGGGGCGGCGGCAGCTAATGCACATTCACCTAGCTCCTCATTTGCACCGCACACGCCATCATCAACGCAGGGCGATGCTGCCAAGCAGCAGCAGCAGCCTCCCCTGCCCGCACCGCGTACAGTATTAATGCAAAACGTAAATAACAAACACAGCACCGCTGGTAGCGACTACGATGCCAGCGTTACCGCGAAGGGTAACAACGGTTTGATGCATAAGCAGCAGCAGCAGCAGCACGAGCAATCGATCGAGGCGTCGTCGAATAATGGTGTGGTTGCGCACACCGGCGCCACTAGCGATGACCCGCAGGTAAGTGACGGGTTGTGTACCGGCGCTGATGGTGATGATGTTGCTGATGTTTTCTGCCGGCCTGCTGCAGTACCGGATAGTAAGGGGCTTGCGAGGGGCAGAAATCTTTCGCTCCCGCGTGCTCTCTCCCTGGAAAGCCCGTTCCCGTTGGCCTCCCTCCGGCATACCGTGTTCCCACTCTATCTCTCCCCACTAACCTTCACACCCGGTTGAGTGTTTCTGCACCAGTGTTTCCAGTGTGTCTCCTCTCCCCCCCTCTCTCTCCCTCACACACACACACACACACACTAAAGTGTGTTGAAAAGTTCGCTAAGCACGCGCGTGTATTTACTTGGTCACTGTACGCACACGCAGCACAACGTAGCACGTAACGTAGAAAATGCTTCACGAAACTCGCTTCATCCGGCCAATATCATCATCATCACATTCACGAAGTTTATCACACATAAGCTCACCAACACCAACCCTATCATTCTAATCGCAACCCGCATCCTCTCCCCACTCAATTCTTTCGATCACCAAATGGTCCTTAAAACACTAAATAACAGATGAATCTTACGACTCCATTCCTCCCCAATCAAAGCTATCCTTCCGGACGGACAGCTCGAGCACTCGAGTACCCGGGCACATCACACACGAACACAATTAGCGCTACTTTTTGTACTTAACCAACTTGTAACACCGGTCCTACCACCGTAACCAGCAGCAACAGCATGTCCTAATCCAAGGTTTTTTCCCCGTTTTTTTTCTCTTCTCTTTTGTTTCTTTTCCATATTTCCTCCCATCTTCTCGTTGCTGTCTGCGCGCCTGCGCCAATGCGTCGCCCGTCTGTGTCCGATCTGTGTATATGTGTGTGGTTCCCGGGCTCCGATCTCTCCCTCCACAAACAAACAAACAATCCTGTACATGCATACTACACCGCAACTACATCGCGCCTCCATTGCCTTCTAATCCGTCCTGCGTCCTCGCTCGATCGCCCGCTGTACTATCTTGCTCGTGCGTGTGTGCGTGCGCTCTCTAAAACGACGTGCCTGTGTGTGTGTCGCGCTCTTCGGCGTCGTTGCGTTTTCTTGCGTCGGAAACATCTTAAACACCTGATCTCCACCACATTCCCATCCTCGCGATCCTGAAACTATGCAACAAACACACATCCACACACATACGCACACGTATACACATCACGTCCACCCAAACCAATCAAACCACCTCCACCAACGCAGGTTGCAGCGAGGCCCATGACCAGCGCAGACTTTCAGGCCATGATACCGTCACACTTTATCAGCGGCGGGCGGCAGGTAGTACAGGTGGACAAGTCCGAGCACGGGCCGTCGGTAACGGTGACGGTGCAGAAAGCCGTACCGGACATGCCGATGTTGCCGCCGGCACCGACCGAGCTCGGTACCGTCACGGAAACAATTACCAAGTCAACGTTCACTGAGACGGTAATGACAAGGGTCACTGACAATCGCTTATTGGAACCACTAATCAGCGAGGTAAAGATACATTCTCCCCAAACCACAAAACACAACACACACACACACACCCAAACATACCAACAAAAATGCAAATTTTACCAAACCAAGCCCTCGACAATATCGGATATAGATAAATGTACGCCACTCGCACTTTCGTCTGTCGGAAAAGAAACCTCTTTCAAGCCGTGTGCTAACTACAACCACTCTCAATTGGCAAGTTCGGCTTTGGAACATTACAATCCATACGCGTCATCTTGAATCTTACCACTAAAACCGCTTAACACTACAAGAACCTGGGGTGCTGTGCTTTACCCTATCTGTAGCGGAAGTCGCTAGTGTGAAAGATCATTTTCTTAACTTAACTTAGCAAATCATTGGCGTATGTAGGAATGCTGAGAGTTAAGTTTATTCGCTCACATAGCATTGCTTATGTTACTTCAGACTATCTCAGCAAAATACCATTTTTGCTTTTCTTTTTGCGTCTTCCTGGAACGCTGGAGATATTCCGCAATCGAATTTCTCGAAACACTGTCCAAAATGATCTTTCGGTCTTGTTGGACTTGAGCTCTTACAGGTTAAGGTTTGACACTGCCGGGGGATGCTGAATAATGGAGCTGACACAACTTTTACAACCACACGATCATCCTGTGACTTTTTAATCGGTTCTGGTCTTAGGTCTTCCGAAGCTTGTCAAGTCACCTAGTGTTCTAAACTCTTCTTTCGATGTGCTTACTTACTGCTGCCGTTGTTGACAACTCTGGCAGAAACTGTCGAGCCGTTTCGATTGCGTGAGCTCCCTCTCATCTGCATGTGTTTTAACATCTCCCATGAAGCCAGCCCAGTGGAGGTGTTGTGAGCCGCTAATGGATACAAAGCCTGCCAGTCCGGGCATCCTTCGTACACCGGTCACAACGTTTATGTTTACGCTTCAAACCCCATTTCCCCGACCTGTGAATAATGACCCACGCATTACCATACTCACTCAGCTTCACAGCTCCTGGAAGACTCCCGACATACCAACCACTAAATCATTTAACGTACCTCGCCGGCCTCGTTAACAAAACCATCAACTCTGTGCTTTGCCGGGCTCGTGCACATTTACCGAACCAAATCTCACGACAACAACACCCACTACCAAACATACTCTTACTACTCTTTGGTGGGGAACGAACCGCTCGCGGGTTTAGTTTCGGATGGGGGAAGGTGTGGCACTGCTTCACTTTGCGCGTGCCTCTAACACACACGGCGTTGCAGTTTCGGAGCAACACCAGCTCCGTGTTATCTCGTGCTTATAAAGTGCGTCTCTCACGCATCCCTTTCGTCGCTTTTCTTTTCTTTCCTCTTTCCTCGGATCATGGCCCGCAGGAGGTGATCCTGCCGAAAGATCAAGGTTCGCTCGGCTTCAGTATTATCGGTGGCACCGACCATTCCTGCACCCCGTTCGGGGCAAACGAACCAGGCATTTTTATTTCGCACGTAAGTATTACCCAACCGTGGTGAGATTGTGCCACCGTGTACTAATTCGGCTTTTTTTCCTGCACAGATCGTTGCCGGTGGTATCGCCGCCCTGTCCGGTAAGCTGCGCATGGGCGATCGCATACTGAAGGTGAACGGGACGGACGTGACGCAGGCGACGCACCACGAGGCGGTCATGGAACTTCTCCGGCCGTGCGACGACATCAAGCTGACCGTACAGCACGACCCACTTCCGGCCGGTTTTCAGGTATGTGCAGGATACCGGGGATGGACACCGCTGACTACGATTGGTTTCCCTGTCTCTGGGTGCATCCCATTGCGACAACTGAGTCGCTTTTGCAGCTGGGTTTAAGAGCTCGGTTCCGGGAGCGATCGATTCATTCGGATTATATCGAGTCACCGTTAGGGTTGCGTTTATTCGACTAGAACCTTTCTCGTGCATCCCCGCATCGCTAGCTAGAAGAGCCATTTTGGGCGTTATTTATTTCTCTTCCAAAACGCTTCGTGGTGGTGGTATGCGTGTGCTGTGAAAGCAAGAGCATCGTCCATCATTAGCGATCCAGCCTGCGGTACCGGCAAGCACACATAATCTTCTCCCGAGACGCTGGTCCCAACTAGTACACCTTCGAATTCTCTTTGCTTCTGTGCTTTGTGCGCCATGCTCGGGTTTCATCCACCCGCCATTTGCTTCTTCTACTACATGCTCTCTTTATCTACTCTTTCTCTCTCTCACACACACACACGAACAAACACTCACTTCGCTATTCCACATACATACTCAGCATTTTGAAATAGTTGCATTGAACACTGAGGTACGTAAACCAGGATCCATCAGTTCAGTGTTTTTGCTTCCGTTTTACCCTGTTGTTTTTGGATTTTCTTTCGCCCGTTAACCATAACATTTACGTTTGTTCATTTGTACTTCAAGGGTGTACATTTGCATCTTGAGTTTAACCGCGCGGTAAATCTTTGCCTCCCTGGGATACTCCTAAAACTAGTCGTTTTTTTTTTTACTTTGTAGCGTGCATGTCGCTGTGTGTTTATTCTCTCTCTCTCTCTCTCTCTCTCTCTCTTTCTCTCTCTTCCCCTGTCTCTCTCTATGATAGTATGTACTGAATGTGTATATGTCGATGTTTTATCTTTTCCTAAGCCGAAGTGAGAGGAACCACTGTGGGAGGGGAATTTGTAAAACAATGCGATTGCAATGACTAATGGCTGTTCCCATTTCCAAACTACAAACCGCAGGAAGTACACATCGTCAAGCAGGAGGGCGAACGGCTCGGCATGCATATCAAGGGCGGTTTGAACGGCCAGCGCGGCAACCCGCTGGACAACGCAGACGAAGGCGTCTTCATCTCGAAGATCAACGCGAACGGTGCAGCCAAGCGAGATGGGCGGCTGCGCGTCGGTATGCGTATCCTGGAGGTGAATGGGCTGTCGCTGTTGGGTGCGACCCACCAGGAGGCGGTCGACGCACTTCGTGCGTCCGGCAGCAACCTACAACTGGTGGTGTGCAAGGGCTACGAAAAGTCCGACCTGCTGCATTTGGGCGGTAGTGCGGGCGGTATGAGCACCGGCCTCAGCAGCAACGGTGACAGCAACGCACGGATCGGTAGGTTCACTGTACTGTTCACCGACTCATTCACCCATTTAACGTTAACTTCCACCGTTCGCCCGTGTAGGATCACGCGCTTCCGAGACTGGTTCGGAGCTGAGCCAGAGCGTATCCAGTCTCGATCGGGACGACTCGGTCGTGATGGCCGAAACGCACCGCAAATTAAGCGTGGACAAGATCGATGAGGAGGTGATCGTCGCACCCGTCAAGCAGCAGCAACCAACCGCCGTCGAGCAGCCGGTCGAGCCACAGCACGAACCACCTACCTCCCAGGCGCTTATCAGTGTCAATCCCAGCGAGCAGCAACTAGCACTCCCATCGAAAGAGAAAAGCACCCCCGAAAAGGTACGATGATGGGCGCTCAGTGCAACCTTCACATATTTCTCTTAAGTAGAGCACAGCTAGTAGTTCCTTGAATCGCGTTGTTTACACGATCTTATGTGTGCATCCCTCTCCACGTAAAAAACAGGTACTGGACTTTGTGCGCGCAGCGGAATCGCTGGCGCTCGGTGGCCCGCTAGTCGAAAATGGACCCCCGAAATCGCCGACCGAGGTGGCGACATCCGAGCCGCTCCAGAAGACGACCACCATCGTGATGTCCAAACACACCCTCGACACCCAGACACCTCAGGTAATTAGCGCACACCGCCTCCGTGACTGCTAGCAGTTACGATTCGCACATTCTTATTGTTTTCTCCGCCGACCATGTTCGTGCTGCTTTTCCTCATGTTCGCTTTACCACTACCCCGACCCGGGGAGGCGCCTATGTGTATGTGTCTGTTGTTGATAAAAGCAAAAACTCCAAAACAAAAAAGCTAAATTTATTCTCTCTTTCTGTGGTGCTGTATAATACAAACATATGGTTGATGGTGACTCGGAGAGAATCATTGCAACACCTCCCGTGTGCTAATCGAATGTGTTAATTGGAAGGCAAATGGCACACACATACACATGCATAAACCGTCCGTCAAAAGATCCCAACTCTGGCACCGCGCAGAGTTAACATAAACACACAAAACTACACACCACTTCCTCCTACACGAACACATGATCACACATTTTCACACACTGCCAAGGCCACTTACACTACACTTCTTGTTTGTTAATACTTTCGTTCGTCCCGATTTGTTGACAAGCGTTTTGTAATTAGTTTTGATTGTAATGAAGTTCATTCGTGAATATCAGACGCGTCGTGTGTGTGATAGTGCAGTACACAATTCTTGTATCGGCTTACTATAAATACCACAAGCTTCCGTACCTGATCGAATCTGCTGTAATGATATATTGCACAAACCGCAACGTAGTAAGTTTAATTAAGTTTTCGAACTGACGTTTAAGATTGTTGCATTGTGAGTGCAACAATTCATTACTCATTTATACTCATTGAAGGTGATACGATCGCAGCTATCACTAATACCGCTGGATCCATAAAAATAGCGCTCAAAATAAGTATAATTTCTCTTCATGTATTGCTGTATTTTGTTTGAATAATTCGGACATAGTTTCCTGACTACAAACAGCTTTTCGAGCATTTCGAACCGAATCTATATTTTCCTGTTCTCCGTCAGTATAACCGTGTTCGGCGCGACATTGGATTTTTTTTATGTTTGTTTTTTGAATACCTTCCTATCCGACTCGAAAACACCCTGCCACTTTTTTTGCGCCTTTTCCTACACGACACCTATTTCCGAGATGTTATATGGGCAATTTTGACAAGTGTTTATTGCGTGACGTGTAACCGGATTTATCTAAATGAATCTCTTTCTCTCTCTCTTTCTCTTTTCTCTCTCTTCTTTTCCCCTTTTGGTGCATCTCCACATTTGATTTTCTCTTTTTGTTGTTTTGTTTGCCTGATTTTTTCTTATTGCGTTGGTTGTTGCTTTGTGGCGTCGTTTCTACGTTTCACCCTCAACGTAGTTACGTACATCGACAAACAATCTTCCATAATATTAGTTTTTTTATACAACTAACGAAGACTGAGATACTTATAATTTAGTGAAAAATATCCAATTGCGTAGGGGAAAATTTGGTGAACCGTGTTCGAGTCCAGCACCACAAAAGGGGAGAAACGGCGGGGGCACCTAGTTCGATCGGGATTGTAGCTGATTCTGTTCGAAATTTATTCGTTTTTGCTCCCTCCCATATTAGCGAGCCCCGCGAACAAGACAATGTCGTCCTTCGGGGAGGAGAGATTGTGCGTGTGTGTGTTTGTGTGTGTGCGTACTCACACACTCAGCCGCAAAAATTATAACTAAAGGCGTGTTGTTGCAGCACTCGTTCAGCACTACTCAACCTAGCGATCTAAACGGTGTACTACGGTGCACGCTACACGCCCTCGGGCGGCCAAACGCCATGTGACGTTAGTCACATGCTATAAAAAAAGGATTAAAATAAGAGAAAGAGATAGATAGATACCTTTCAAGGGTAAAACAGTGTTGGGGATTGGAGGCGGAAGGTGCAAAATGTTTTTTAAGTGTCATTAACAATTGTAACTGTCTCAAGAAATACAAAAACTATGTAACAACTCACTCAACTCAAAACTATATGAACCTGCCATCCTGCGGTGACTCGCAAGCACCACAAACAAACAAACAAACAAACAAAATAGTAACGCAAACACAAACAAACATGGAACGCGTTCGTATTTATACCTTTTGATGTTTCCATATTATATACGACCGGAGCCCGGAAGTGGATTAGCTAGACCTTTTTGTATCGTTTTTGTCCGGGGCAAAGGGCATCAGTGGGGAAGGGAGCGAGAGAAGAGAGCAAGATGAAAGCAGTGGCAGAGAGTGGGGGGGGGGGGACGAACAAACAGCAAACAAAACCAGAAACAGAACCAATGTTTGATGGGTGTGGAGAAGCGTCGAAAAACAAGCAAGTGAAAATAAAACCGATGCAGTCAACAGTAATGTAACGTACAAAGCTGAGCAGACAAATCACCTGAATCGCAACGCGCAGTACACACGCAGGCAGCTGTCTCTGTGTTTGCATAGCATTCTATACACGCACACCGCCAAACCCGGCACGCACCCGGGTATATAGATTTATTTTTCGAAACGCGTGGGTGACTGCTGCTGCTGCTACTGCTACTACTAATACTACTCCTGCTGCTGCTGCTGCTACTGCTGCTAAAAGCTCGCTTTTGTGCGCTGTGTTGAACAAAGCTCAAGCCTCTTGACACATGCACAAGTGCAAAGCACTCACCGTGCACCGTGCAAGGGGCTAATGTTTTCGTTATTATATCTACTAATGCAAAACACAAAACACCTCTTGTTGCCTGTTACGTTGTGTTTGACTCGTTGTGTTGCAAAAACTACTTTGCGCGCGTGTGTGTGTGTGTGTTTTATTTTTAATATCGTTAGAGGCTTCAGATGAGATGCGCCTTTTGGTTTGTTTGCTACAATGTGGCACAGAGCGGTTTAGTTGGCAGATTATCGTAGAGGAGCTCTTCGGGCTCACGTCACGAGTCCTTTGCGCGAGGCGACTCGAACTTGTTACCGAGTGAGGCGTTAAAAAAAAAAAAGAAAAACCACGGAGAACCTATTCATATACACCATTCGCGCGACTCCGACTTTAAACTTTAGTAACGTAGATAACCGATTTGTACTCGGGAGAGCAGCGTGTAGCAAGCAGGAACACTATTCAAAATGGGGAACAAAAATATTACGGCAGACCACATGCATATACATACAGATATATATATATACATATATATTACGTACCCCCTTCTCCCATGCGAGCACACCAACACACCCTTCTCACCTTCAGCTCCACAACGATCTTTTGAGAAGCGGGTTCTTTAATATCAAGCAAAGGAATATAAATTCCAATCGTGTGTGTGTGTGTGTGTGCGTGTTAAATGTGTGTTAATCACGCAAACTAATAAGATGTTTCCTACCGTGTAGATGTTTAGGCTAAGGTGCATAACTGGAATTGTTTATCTGGAAGCAGCGTGTGGTGGAAGGTGGTTGAGAGTGTTTAAGCTACCGGAGCGAACTAATAAGCACATTCGTAAGTGTTCGTATGAGAGGACGGCAATGGGTTTCATACGCATTTCAACACTGCTAGGTGATGAGGTGAGAGATAGAGTTTCGTTCTCTTTAGCTCGTAAGGCCAAGAACGTCAAAAGTGGAGCGCGTTTGTGAAGAAGAACTCGTTGTTTGCAACGCATAGTAAAGGCGTGCGTGTGCGTGCGCCTTGTGTAACATCCTCTCTACTACGCTACCGTGAAAATCGTTTTTTGAGCGAGAATAACTTGACAGCAAGCGTTGCACACTGTCGGAAACTTGCGTTATCTAAAAAAAAAAAAAATTCTGTTGTACCGAATATCGGTGTGTTACCTTTATCCATGATGCGTCAGTGTGCGTGCCGGCCAGCACTTCTGGATCGCTTACCACCGACGAGTTCTGTTCGACGTCCGAATGTTGACGGACGCTGGCCCATCCTTCTGTTTTCATCTTCAGGCTGATCTGCCCAGCAAGGCCTCCTACGCTAGCTCATCCCGGCAAACATTCCAAACGTTTTCGGTCAGCCAAGCACACGCACACAAGCCTGCATGTGAACAAACTATTAGGAAGATAGGAAACAATTTAATTCAAACCGTCATCGTCCGGTGGTAGCATCGGGAAAAAGGCCAGTTTATACATCGGAGGAGGAGGAGGAGGGGCGGAACGGGGGAGCGGTGGACGCTATGGTTAATGTGGGGAAGCAAGGAGAGGATATTGGATTTAATCGTGTTAGCTAATCTTTTACCTTTCACTATATTGTTGAACATGGTAAATGACATTGGTGGAAACTTATCTATATATTAACAGATTTCCACACACAATCCTCCTCCGGCCCCTCTTAATCCAGCTGTTTTCCACGTGTTGCAACCCCGCCACACTTCTGTACCGAGAAGATGTGTATGAGTGTGTGTGTGTGTGTGTGTGTGTTTTCCGTTTTTCATTGTCAAAACGCACTCGCACGCACGTACAGGTGTTAAATTGCTGTCAACACTGGCGCCCTCAAAGTGACAGCCGCAAATAATTAAAGCAACAACACTGAAATAAATATGTATCGGGAAAAGGAAAAAAAAAAGAACACAAACAAACAAATATGCCAAATTGGAAGCAGAGTAGCAAAAAAAAAAACAATTTCAAGAGAAGAGAAGCGGCAGTTAGGTTAGAGAACCGAGAAAATTGGACGAAAAAGCGCACAAAACAAGTTCATGCGGATGTTTTTTTTGGTGCTGGATGTATGTGTGCGCGATCGGCGCGAGGAATGTCCTTTACACACTAAACGGTTCAATAAAAAGCAACCAAAAAAAAAGCAGATCCTGTGAATGAACCGAGTGCACCTGTGAAACAACAGATGTGTGAAACAAACAAATACATATTTGACGCCGTACGACGCCTGGTTTCTTCTTCGATTTTACTTAAGCTTTTTTCTTTTGGAGAAATTAATGATAAAGCTCCTTCTTACCCTGTTTAAGGCTTTTCTTCTCCTGTGATGTTTTGGATTATTTTGTTTTTGTTTTTTTTTTTGTTGGTGCACCTTTTTTGTTTTGTTTATGAAACGTTTTCGTCTCTAGCATTTTGTTGAAACATGCTTCCGAGTTCCTTAGAGTGGTAGCTCCACTGTAGGGGAGGGGAACTTCGGTGAGATTCGGTATCGGTGGTAACCCGCAACCGCAATGTGGTAATTATGCGCGCCTGTTCCGATCCTGTTCAGGTTGGGCGTTTTCTGAAACAGGTTTTGTTTTTCGAATGCTGCTGTTGATATCGATTTTGTTTTTCGCTGCTTTTAATTGCCTTTTGCAATGAGATGTTTTCTTCTTTTCTACTGTTCGGAGTGTTGTTGTTTCGTTTCTGCGTGTGTAAGTTTGAGTGTTTGTACAGTTTGTGAACCATGTGTTTGCCCTTTCCCCCGGTAGCTTCTGGTGAACTGTGAATAGTAGAATGCTTGTGGTCCTTTCTAAAAACAAAAATAAAAACATACTCTAGTGTCGGTAGAATGTTAGCGTAATATTATCCGTATTCTTTTATGTTTTTGATTTGGACTTGTTTATATTCTGCTATGTCGTGTCGCATAATACACATTTGCAAGACGTTACTAACACTAAAAGAAATTGAACAAGCCAAAAAAAAAAAATGTATGCGAGCTTCCTAACCTCAAATTCCCTTCAAATCTAAAGACCTGCATTTTGTGCTCATACTCATAACACTTACGTGTGCCAAAGGTAACATAAAACCCCCCATTCGTTCCTGCGCAAAACATCCCAGAAACGCTTTCCATCCGCATCCCGATTTTACGTCTCCCCGTTCTCTCATGTTCTCTCTCATGTTGTACGTCTCTTTCTCTTTGCATATTATGCGACAACTCCCGTCGTTTGATCCATCTCACGCAAACACACACACCCACAACCATCTTCGTTTGCCAAAATAAACAAATAATTAAACCGAACAAAAACCCCCCATTCTCCGCGCGCAACAATGCAACAATTGTAGGTTGAACGCCGCTTTGGAAGCGTACGGTCGTTGACGCATGCGAACGAACCTCCCATCTCCTCCATTAACTCCTCCACTGTAGTGAACTCCGCTGTCGATACTACCACTAACAACCACCAGCAGCCGGCGAGGGCCGAGCAGCAGAAGATCGTGCGTCCGCACCGGCCGCCACCACCACCACCAACAAAGGCGCCACAATCACCAACGCCACCATTACCCGCCACGAAGCCGCCGCCGGTCACTGGTCAGCACCGGAAGTCGGTGAGCTTCGATCTGCACGAAGATGCGCACGGATTCGACACGGCGTTACATCACGCCCGGGCTGCCTTTGCCGGTCCCCCAACACCGGTGGCAACACCCGACCTGAAGGGCATCCTGCGCGCAGGCAGTCCATCGACATCGAATCGGAGCAACAGCTCCACGCCCGACCAGCGCCCGACAAATGACGTCGGGTTGGCGCGACGCGTGGCGAACGAAGATTCCGACCCGGACACCGCGTCCGACACCGAGTCGTCCGAGACGGACGTGTCGGATACGGATCCGGCCGTGCCGCCGCCAGCAGCGCTGCCACCGATCAAGCGGGCGGAGGTCGTACACAACCAGGCCGCCCGGAAGCTGCGCGAAGAGTTCGGCCAGGGTGATCTGATCGAGTACGAGCACGACACGGTAACGAACACGATCCGGGAGGTGCGGCCGGAAAGGGTGGAGGTGCTGGCGGCCAAGTTCGACACGCTGCCGGTCAAGCGCACGGCACAGTTCGTGCACGAGAACACGCCCAACAACCTGCTGGTGACGGATGACGTGCACCGGCAGGTGCTGCTGGAGGAGAACGAGGTGCGCAACAGGCTGCTGGCGCAGTACGCACACGAGCAACAGCAGCAGCAGCAGCAGCAGCAGCTCAGCTACACAACCACAACCACCGTACGTCACCATCACCACCCGGGCGTGGAGCCGATCGTAGGGCGCGTGCCGTCGCCATATTTTTACGACTCCGGCACCGCCTCCGTCTCACCGTTGTCGCCACCGCCACCGCCACCACCACCACACTACCTGCCGGGTGTGTACGACCATCACCATCCTTACCAGCACCATCACCTGAGCAAGCTGAGTGCGGCACCGGCGCCACCGACCGACACCCATCTCGGGCTGCATCTGCCCCAGATCTATCCACCGGTGCAGATCCTCCCGGTGCACTACACCAAGCTGCCGACGCCCCAGCACACGATCTACACGTACGCGTCCGGCTCGATCCCCGTCAGCCATCCGCCGATCATGTCGGCAAGCACCGGCAGCAGCGCGGCCCTACCCTACCACATCGTTTCCCATCCGTCGACGATGTACGGCGGTGCCGTCGGTCCCAGCACGACGTACGTCGTGGCCTCCTCGGCCGCTGCACCCGCCCCAGCAGCACATCCGATCATGCCGGTGAGTGAACCGATACGGGTAGTAAGCGCACCACCACAGCAGCGTTCGGTCGCTCCGGCAAATCACCCACACCAGCAGCACACCATCCAGCGTTAAGCAAGCGCGTTGGCATACGCACACCGGCCATGTTGACAAAGCAAAACGAAATCGAAATATAACCATCATCTATCACACACGTCACACGTCACAGATCATCCAACTGCACCGCGAACATCCACAAAGCGCGTGCATCGTGCAGGCGCGCGTGACCGGGAAGACGTCCGGTGTGTGGCGCGCGTACGCTCCGGACGGGAATTCACACTCATTTGTGGCTAACACTGCAACCGGGACCGTGCATTCGTGCATTGCTATGACGGTGGAGCACCTCCCGTACGCGCGTTTCTGGCTCCCAAGCGTCCATAGTCGCGCAGTGTGGTAGTGCATATGCGTGCATATGTGTAGCAGTAGAGTAGTTCCTCCCTAACCACCCGATAGCGGGATAACAATGCACGTACTAACCCCCGCCACAGGTAGCATTAAGAGCGCTCGTAGCTGGTATATGTAGCATTCCTCTTCAACCGTAAAACCTAACGTAGTGTACTAATTCGAATAAATTTCGATCGCAACTGTCCCGCAAGAAACCGAGAACCTTTTAATACCCTTAACGATTTAATACCCCTCCAGTTCCGAAGGGCTTACGCAGGCCGGGCTTTTGCGCAGCCACAATACTCTCC